>JAHXMU010000026.1:771840-791064 GCA_019455685.1 Philornis downsi
TAAACAACCGATCAAGAAAGTCACTACCTAGCCAAAATAATGCCAGACCTAAGAGATTGTGGAAAAGTTGATCTAAAATCAGAATTGAGCTGGCACGAACACAACTAATATCGTATCACACCCACTATATTCCCCTGATTTAATACCGTGTGACTCTTATTTATTTCCTAAACTCAAACGACTACTCAGGAGATACCATTTGGAGTCGATTGAAGGGATTCAACGTGAACGGTCTGAGATCCGGACGGGAAGGTGACAATCTGGCAAGTTTTGAGGATTTGGGACGTTGGCAAACTTATGTATCTGAGGGTAACACTTTGAAGGCGGCGAAATAGCTTCAAACGAATAAAGATTGTTAAAAAAAAAAAAAAAAAACAAAAAAGAAAACTGTCTTCACATATCTATAGAATAAATAATACCTAGAAGAATAAAAAACATATATTTATAAATGATTTTTCTATGTGAGAAATTTAGTTCAAACATTATTTCAAATGAAGTGATTTCTCATTTGCTTATTCTACGTAAATTGCATTACACCGTCAGCCATTTATGGCTTTATTCATAATAATTTAATGAAGCTTTGAGGAATGCTTTTATTATGAAAATTTGATCATTAAATCTACAATAAATTGTTTTAAACACAGTTCTTGAGCTGCATGAAAAATGTCCTGTCAAATGCTTATTCTACACAAAAAATGTGTTCTCTCTATACAAAATATGACTTTACACTTTTTCGTAGAATTAGATGTTTTTCCGTAAACTTTTTTGCGTTGAAATTATCTCCCAGTATCCTTTTCTACATGCAAGGTTTCTTCCCACACACTTTCACTTTCTCAGACTTTTTTGGATGGAATATACTTCCATCCAAAGTGACCTTACAGGCCTTTTCCACATAAAGACTTCCTTCTCAAGCATTAGTCTATATTGAAGGGGGGATACGCAGGCAATTTCTTATATGCGAAGTGTCTTCCAATGCAAAAATGCTCTCTTCCAAATGTTGTCAAAGGCGCTTTCCCATAAAAAATGTTTACTGTATGCCCAGCCGTCGAGTTTCCAGATGCTTTTCTATCGAAATGTAATTCGACGGAGACTTTACCGTATGAAAAGTGCGCTCCTAAATCTTTTTCATTAAATGGAAATTGTGCCGCGAGAACAACCTCTTCCAAACAATTCTTCATAATAAGAAAAGTGTCTTTTTAGAGGACTTGACACCAAATTTATTGTTTTGAGCTATTATTCTAAAAATCGCTATTATGGAAATTTGTTTATAATTTTCGAATTATGTATGTAAAGCCATATACAATAACAATAAAACCCGTACTTACATATATCTTCACCCAACATCTTTATGCATTAGTGCGGAAGCGTGCAAAATGCCAGAAGGAGCGCAATAAACAGTTTGATTCTTAAAAATTGAATTACTGCACAATAAAATAAGCAAACCTAAACCGATATTTCCAAATTTTAACAAACACTATAACGCCGTACAAAATAGTACAGATTAGGGATTACAGGAAAAAGAAGTACATTTAAACAAATGCGTCGATTTGTGTCGAAGGTACTAAAAGGGGTGTGGTCTTGCGCTCCATTTTAATATCTAGAATGGAGTTTATCAAATGCATGATGTATGCCAAATTAGAATTAGAACATTTGGGTTAAAACGGTCATTTTTATGGGAAGTGTCAGGAGGGGTCCATTTTCATTTTCAAAGTTATGTTTAGTTTATGTAACGCATGATGTGCAATAATTTTTGGGAGAAGGTATAAATATATACATATACATATATATTCGATTAAAAATATATACAGTATGATATAACATAGTTTTTAAAAAATTGCTATAACTTGTGAATTACGCCGAATTTTATTCAGAGAATTGAAGGCAAATAACAGTAACAAATAAATTCCATTTTGGTTTACCTTAAGTCGTTTTTTTTTCTTGTGACCACAGATTGTATGTACGAGTATATTAGAAGTCTCTTTTCGGGTATTTCTCTTTTCTCAGGCATTTTTCTTGGTAAAAGAAAGGAATAACTTCCTCCACGCCCCGAACCACAAAAATTGCCCGAAGTAAGGCCTGCGTTGAGGAAGACTTTTACTCTTTCTCACCAACATGTTGGTAAGTTTACTTGAATGCTATTAGAAATCGCTCACATTCTACCTGAAAACTGCATCTATTAATTGTTCATATTGACTATTCCCTTATCAAAATATACCCATACAAATGATAACTCAAAACCCAGAGATATCCGTACCGTCCGTATAATTTTGCAACAGTGGTGTTATCAAGCGACAACCACATAATAGCTAAGCGGAGTTTAAATATGATTTTTTTTGGAAACCCTTGAAATTTTCCCGAGAGAGGTCATTGTGTTTTATCAACAACCTTCGAGAACTACGACAAAAAATTGGTTGGCATTTGAAATTTTTAAGTGTTTACACTGGTATTGTTGTTCTTTTTAGGAATCTAACTAATGCTGAATGTTTTCATGCGTTTCTAAAATATGCCACTGGAAATATGTTCGCCTGATTCCCAAATCTACAATTGGAAACTGTATTTTTCCGTGTGGGGGATGGCGTCATTGGTGTATAGTATTTTAAAACTTTAAACAATAAAATAAACAACAAATTATATCTGTTGTTGTTTTAGTTTTTTTCCTGGACGTGCTAATTGTTTAATTAACATAACAAATAAACAATTTTAATATGTATAACAAATCAACAGGCGAACAGGAAATGATGACCAAATGATTTGAATAAAAAGGGTTGAGCTACATATTTTGTTAGACCAACTAATATTTGTTTAATTTTTAGTGGCGCCATAACCATTTTTCTCGTCTATAGTTAAGTGCTTGCACACATGCACAGGTACAGTGGAATGGAATAGACAAACAAATTAATAAACTGTTAAAGACCAATATTTGTATAACATTGTCATAGGAAGAGGTTATACTTATACTCTTCCGTTACCCACTGGGGTATATATCTGTGGTCAGAAGAAAAAAAGAGTTAAATGAACTTAGGACAAAGTCGAGGATTGAAGGTATATATCAAAAGAAAGCATTTAAAGTGCCTTTTTAAGTTGATTGTGCGATAGCTGCTGGTCGTTGTCACAACCTAATATTTTGCCATATTTTAGCCGGGGTTTCTAAATATGCTATATCGGCTCATTCCCTCTGGTACCTCCTGTACAAATTCGCCGATTTTCCGATTTTTAAGCTCAACACTTGACAAACTCTATACGTGTTCCAAATTACGCTAATATTAGTGTAACTATACAAAAAATATGAGCGTAAAATTGTATGGGTTTAACCGGTCATTTGTAGGAGATTTAGTGGGCAGTGACGTAGTTATTCGAACAATTTTTGTAAATTTCTCCCAGCATTTCAAATCGATGAATTACACAAAAGTTTAAACTACTGCAGTGTACGAATTACAAGTTGCACTTCAAGTAGTCGAAAGATCGCCAGGTCTAGTAAAAAATGTCTCAAACTGCGATTCGGAATTATGGTCAAGCAGTAGGTTCCATTTCTGAATCTAAAAATAGAGTGCTTGCAATCTCACTAATGTGAGAAACTCTCACGTTTCCCCTATCTGATTATAGACCAGGTAAACCCCCTCTACAGAGGGACAAAATTTGCCCACATAAGAATTGAATCCAGCGTTGGAATGTTGATCATTTTTAGTGTTTTAAAACAATTGTGTCAATCATTATTCAATAAATAAAAGTCGTATGTGTTAATTAAATACTAGAAGTTTATATAGTGTGGTATTTGATAAATGCGGAAAGGAACAACTTCAATTTATAAACTTTTGTAAGGAAAACCAATGGCTTTGGTCATGGTTATTAAATAATACGATATTTTGCTGCAAATACAAGATAAGTCAGTGCACAATGTACAGGAAGAAGCCGTTTATGACACGCCCACCTGTCGGACGATCATAACACCACTGTGGGCAGCAACTCACGACAGAGGATATATAAGTTTCGGCTGGCCGTTTATTCGTCGCTAGTCCAAATTAGCACCTGTTCACTTGTTTTTATTGTTGTTTATGTAAATTCTTGCATTGGTCTCAAACTCAAATTCGTATAGACTATTATCCACAATTATCTACGCGTAACTTTTTTTTGAAAATTTGAATTTTTAACTTTAAATTTATATCAAAATACTAAAATACCACATGCAGGAACTACCAAAACATTGATTGGGTTTCGAGTCAACGGAGAAAGAGACTACACAATGATGATGCAAGGAACTTGTCGTAATACAGGACTGCGGAGTTCCCCCAACTTCCACTCTTCCACAAAAACTATGCATAGTATAACTCAGCAGATTTATTCTTACCTCCACCCAACATTCTTTTAATAAACTGAATGAATATGAATATGGAAGGCACCATAGAGGGCGTAGTTATTCCGTCGATTTTTCGCATTTTACCAAGCATTGTAAGACAATACAACTGACGAGAATTTAAGTAGGATTACAGTGAAAAATCAAATTTCGGTAAATGGGTCAATTTGTATGGGAGACACCAGAATGGGCGTGGCAACTTCGTACAATTTCCATTTTCAGAGCTTATATTACCAAGCTTATGGCATGTGGCAAATGTAGTCGAATTTTGCAAGATCGTTTGAAAGATATGGAGATAAGAAAATGTGCTTTAAATCAGTCATGTGTTTGGAAAGTACCAAGAAGACCGTGATTAATTGATCGATTTTTCTTTGATGTTGTAGAGGATTGTAAAACAATTTAATGGAGAAAAAACTAGACTACCACAGCTTACTAAATTTAGCGCAATCGAATGGAAGATATGAAGCCAAGAATATAGAGGTTAAATCTGTAATTTTTTATGGAAGGTACCAGGGTAGGGTTAATCTGTCGATTTTTTCAAATTTCACCACGAATTATGAAACATGCAATGGACAAAATGTTGGTTGAAAGAAAATCAAATTTCGCAAAATCGGTCAACTTGTATCGGAGGTACAAAAAGGGGTGAACCGGTTTAATTCCCGGAAAATATTAGGTTGTGGCAAGTTTTAAGAAATTTCTTAAAGACTTATGGCAATTATCGCATCCACCAGCCGGGCAAAAAGGAGGACAACGCTCAATCGATATAAAAATTCGTGAAACGCATTTATTAAAAAAATACTTGGTACTTGATACCTTAAACGCTTCTTTCCGGGTGTTGCCGTATTAGCTGATAAATATCTTCAATCCTCCGCGTGGTGTTTTAGTTAGGGCTCTTTATAGTCAGTTTTCTCATCTGAAACATCTAAACAAGTAAGTAATTTAAAGAAAGTTATCGACCTTCTTTAAAACTTCTTGTTGAAAACGAAGAGCACACCGGACGACCCTCAGCCTTTTTTCAACGAAAGTCATGCTTAACAAATACAAGATATGGTACTCAAAAACCGCCGATTAGTAGTTTGGGATGAGGGTATAAAAAATCCACAACTAGCATAAACCGGTGATTTTCTTTAAAGCATTTTTTTTCGAAACAAGCGAAAAACCGAAACGCCTGCTTAATTAATTGCACCAAACACTACTCAACATGGGTGGGATTGGATTTTAATATTACCGCGTTTACAAGATGATGGTAATACACGTTCAGTTCAATATTTTTTCCACTGTCTTTAAGGCCTATCTGTTGCTGCAGAATACACATACATATGTTGTTACACGGAAGACTGGCAACGCGAGCGCGTGCCCGCTGCGCCCATTACAAAATATTGTTAGGGTTTAGTCTGACGACACACATAAATTGCGTGTGGACAACAAACTGTCAAGCCATCCATATCTCCATTTATGTGCGCATTTTAAAAACGTTGAAAACAATATTTGTTGATAACTTTCCTAATTTTTTTCCTTTGAGAAAGTGAGAGCGTCTAAACAATGCTGGTAGCCCATCAGAAACTAACATCATTAGTTTATAAAAAAATTATTAATGTTAAAAAAAAAAAAATTAACAAATTTGCTTAATATGTTGGAACGACTTTGTAGGCTAGCACTGACATTGAGGTGCCGAACCCGATCATTTATAGCCTTTTTTTGAGAAACAAATGATGAAAATATGTTAAACAAATTACCGAAACTGAGCAAAATAAGAGCACAACAATCAAAAACAAAACTAAAACCGTTTGTTAGTAATCGCTTAGGGGACCGTATATATGTTATCACGTTTATGAAGCATAAAACGTCCCCCAATGTTGGGACGAAGATTCCCATTTCTAACAGGGCTACAGAACATTTTGAAATGCTCAGAAACTTATTGCGTTCTCTTCAAATATTTGTGGTAATCAGCTGTTTCTCCACTCCACACTTAGCCTAATAAGCGGAAAAGAAGAAAAAGAAATTTTCACTTCCCATAAAAGGCGTATTTAAAATGGTGCCGAAATATTGATTAGAAGGTGCTATTACAGGGATACGAGAAAAATTGAACACCCAGGAGATTTGTGCGCAGATATCTGTCACAATTCTACTGACTTAGAACAAATATTTTTGACGTTTGGTATACCAGCGTTATTTAAATTGAAAACTGACATTACTTTTGGGTGACAGTAAGCATTGGGTTGTACAGTGTTCAAAAATTTCGGACATTAAGATTTATGTAGGTTATTATGATTTAAGTTGGCATTTTATATAATAAACCTGGTCGGGACTAGAGTTGGAAGCCGATAGATGGTTGGCGATTCAAATTTAAATAGGCGTATTGGCGGATTATCAAGCAGAAACAACTTTGATATTACTGGTAAAAAAATTAACTAAAACAAAGCCCTTAATTAAACCCTATGAAAATTTTAATTTTTGCATTCTTAGGCGATAAAAGGTGAAGAAGATATGAACAATCGATATAGTAACACTACTTCAATTTGCAGAGTATTTTTTTTGAGTTTACTTTTTTCTAATAGTTTTTTAACTTTTCTAGTAGCTTTTTGTTGCAAACTAATTTTAGAACAATATTTAGTCCTTTTTTTATTTTATATTTTAAAATGATATTTTAAAAAGCTTTAATTATATTCGTAAAATGTTCATTTGTTTCAATTTTCGTTTCGAAAGTTCATTAGTTGAATGTTTTCCTATTTTTAGAAATTTTTTAATTTAGTACATTTTTTATTATCCTGTTTGAGTACGAAATGTGGGACGTGACTATAGAAAAGGTTTATATGTATATATTTATGGAGACACATTTCTATACGACAGCTGTCTCAGAAGATAATTTTCCGCATGAAAAGTTTCTATGAAGACATTTCCATTTATTGAAAAGTTCATATGAGCACACTTTTCTATATGTGATGTGTCTACAAAGACTTATTTTATATTTTTACTTAACAATAATAATGTCTACAAAAATATTATGAAAAGTGATGATGAAGCACTGATGAATGTAAGCAAATAAAAAATCGGCTTCCATGTAAAAAAATCAAATTCTCTTTCATCTCATGAACGAAATATGGGAGAGCTTCTCGCATTCAGTGAACTTGCACGCATTATATTTTGACGACGATTCTGATTGTCACAGTTCGGGAGGCACTCAAAAGAACTGTCAATTACCCGACTACTCGAAGCATTCGTCAGACACAGCGAGGAGACCGTCGCTCAAATAATGATAGACGGCTGTATGCGGGACTGAATTCGATATCATGCGAACGATAGTCACGTGTACTAATCACCGCAATTAAATAGGGTGTCTTCTCTTTAAAATATTGAAAATTCATATCGTGTGCGTGCCCATCTATTAATCTACTGACTGTTCTTCTAGTAACAGACCCTTCAATTAAGGTATGAAATATTCGAAGAACACCTTCGAATATTTTTGATGACGATTTCTGTCAGAAACTTTTAGCCCAGACATTATTCCGAAGAGACTCCCCTTCTAAACAAGCAAACAGTTTGAACAGAAAGAGAAAAAAAACACTACGTATTTTCGGTTAGCAAATGCGGAACGCGCGAAGCATTACGAAATTTATAGTCGTATTTGTGTAGAAATTTCAAGGTTATTTTCAAAATAATAATCATGAAATTTTCTTAATCATAAAATTCTCAGTACTATGAAACTTTTGTGCGAATAAAATATTCATTGCGTTCCAGCACAGCATGAGCATAAATTTTAATTTGTATTTTTTTAGCCCATCTATTAATTCATTCATTCCCAGCTATTATTTTAGGACAAAAGTTGTTACTTTTATATAGCTTTCGAATAGGGTCGCAGCTGACTATTTCCACGCATTATTTTGACTGTATTTGTATTCAACGATTCTCACATGAATTGCAAATAGTTTCTTGACTACTACATTGGCTGATTTCATGTGGCCCATTAGAATTTTTAAACTTTCTCTGCATCTCCTCAGTCCTTAACAAAAGTTTCGTTGTATTTATGGTATTTTCGTTTCTCTCCACTTGGATTTATGACAGTAATTCGTCAAAACATTATTTTATTAAACAACTATCAACAATTATTCATATTCATAATTTGGAACAGGATGGCAGCGAAATGCGCAAGTGGAATATGTGCTGTAACATCCACATGGGTACAATGGGGCGTACGATATATTGTAGTGCGTACGATATTCTTTTGTGTAAATGAAGTATGAAGACACTCCTCCATGTAAGTAATGGAACAATGCTATTAACCCTTTAATGATCAATGGGGTGTGAGTGAGTTATACGACCAAGTTTTTGACATATGTTAAAGCATAGGAATTTATATTTGCCGAAAATAGTTTATGGAAATAATATACACGTAATTACTGAAGACTGGACGGGAAAATAGCCGATATTAACTGGAACCGAAGCGTTCACGCACACTACTGTCCCTATCAAGACCCGACGTCCGCCGCATTCATCAAACACTGTCCCCTCCGATTATTGCTTATATCGGCCGATGACACATGGAATATCTATCGGAGCAGCGCTTCATTTCATTTAAATGAAACAAAAATTGGTTTGATTTCCTTAACAGCCATCGAAGGATTAGCCATATGCTGCCAGAAAGATCAAAAAAGGTATTAACTAGCGATAGATGATGTTTTGAATAACACATAATGTACACTTTTTTCACAATAAATAACCAATTTTTGTTTATAAAAAAAGAAGGAAAAAACGGCAGTGAATTATTTATACTAGTGTTATTTCCTATACGAGTATGAAGTGTATCTCATGGGTCTATTTTATTTACGGAAAGCGTCTTCCAAGACAAGTTCTTTACGGAAAAATATCTTCCGTGACATTTTTTTATGAAAATGAGAAAAGTGTGAGCGAAGTGTCTTTTCTGCATTAAAAATATTTTGCAAGACTTTTTCTAATACGCTTCTACTTCCTCTACAGGAAATATCTTCCAAGAGTCACTTCTGCATGAAAATATGGTTCTGTATGAAAATGTGTTTTATGGTCATGTTCTATATAAGCAGTGGTTTTCTACACACCATCTCGTGTTATGGAAGGTATTTTCCAGGATCCTCTTATAAATGATACATTTTTTCCCAGAAACTTTTCATATTCCAAGATTTATTTGTGTGCGAAATGTGTCCTCCAGAATATATTATGTATTAAATATTATATATTAAGTGGGGCTTCGAAACCGATTTGGAGAACGAAATGCACTCCTTTACTCGATTTTATAGGAAATGTGTCTAAGGTCTCTAAGAAACGTTTGTACATGAGAAAACTTTCAAGGCAATTCTATATGTAGTTTCTTCACGTTTCTCAATATTACAACGTTTTCGAATTCAACTTACAATATGTATTTAAATTAATTCCGTTACTCCTCAGAGGGTTAAGGGCACAAAGTATGCAATATGAGGTTATGTGCGACGTCATGTATTACAAAATATACACATTGTTGTTGTTGTGAAACTAATTGGTTGTTGTAAACCACATGAATATGTTCAATATGTGCCGTAGCATAGACCAGCATCATAAAGTGTTATTGGTGTTGGAACACATACACACATTTGTACATTTTTGTATGTTTGTATTGGCTTGTTGATAGCACTAGTGTCATAAACATTTTGTATATACATGTTGTTGTTTCAATGAATTATGAAAGTGTGACACCTCACGTGTATGCCCAAGCGCCCTTCATAACTTGTTCGCTTTGTCTTTTTTTAAATGCGCGTATTTCCGTCATTCTTTCACGTTTTCCACTGGGTCTCTGGTGCTTTACAATTTTCTTCTATTTCTTTTGTGGCTCACTATTATATTTCACTCTTCTGTATAGTCTGCTGTCCTGGTAGATTTCAAGACCCGCTAGATTAGCTTCTACAGAAACGGTATTTGTTTCTTTTTCTCCCCGTAGAGATTCAAAAAGTTGAGGTTTCAACTAGCTTGAGTCATATCAATTAGCTTCAATCATAATGCAATCTAAAAATGCTGCTAACTTGGTAAATTTGGAGACCCCTACATAAAGGGGGGTTGGACAACTGCCGCGGAAATTCTCCAAATGTTTGTTTTTCGGAGTGCGTCTTTAAAAATGCTACTAAATACTGGTAACCTGATAAATAAATAGACTTGCTAGATTAGCTTCTAAGCAGCTGAAGACTGGAAAGGGCAAGTCTGTAGACTTTCTGAAAGATTTTCGGAAAAGTTTACCCGTTAATAATCTTTTGATTACTCGAATTTGGACGTCGTAACATTACGTTTGGTTCATCCAGTTCCGCTTACTAAAAGTGGCCCGCTGGTCACATTATATTACAGCCACAACCTTCATGCCAAGAAAGGTGAGTTTCTTACCCATTTATAGTAAAATTTAAAACCTTAGACTTGTTTCAAAAATAGACTTGAAACTGATCTCAAATAGACTTTGCTAAAAATTTCAGCAACTGCAAAATATAATCCTTTTACTGCACTGACGTTTACAGAAACAGATATAGTCTGCGTCAATTCTACTTTTCAAATATTTTTCAAAAAAGATGCTTCTATTTGCAATAAACCAAATAAATAATGTTAACCTTAGAAATATGAAAATTACTGGATGAGTTTATGACAAAAGTGGCCGAACACATTTCCCACAAAATAAACGTAGGCCCAATTTTTAAATGTTTTTTTTAATTGTGTTATTCATGTATAGACGGCAAGTTGATTTTTAATGTATTTGATGTTTAATGAAGGTAGAAAAATCATTGGGAAGTTGAGGTCTTGAATAATACCAGGCTTCCAGAGCACAAAATCAAACGAAATACAAAAATAGTGGCCACAAATCTAAACCTATTCAACAGTTGCGTTTCAGTTTCGCTTACAACAAATATTTAGTAGCTATTAAGAAAAAAAAATGTCAACATTTGGTATTATTCCCAACTTATGCTTTTGAAGTGTATCAGGTAATAAGAAATATAACAAGCGACGTATATGCTCATATGAAAGTTGATAAAATGGAGAAGTGAAATAAAACACAATTAATAGTTTAAGATACTACTAAAATACACAAATAATTAAAAAAAAGCAAACAGAGCAATGTTAAGAGAAAATTGGGCCACAAAAACCACAACATGTATATTTATTAATGATTGAAGTTAAATCGACCGAGTGAAGCTAAATAAAAGCGTGACATATGGTGCACAGGGGAACTACAACACGAGAGCGATAAAGTCTAATAAATTTCTTAATGATGCACTTAATGATCATTGGTCGAAAATTGAGAGATATTACTGTTGTTAATATTAAATTTTTAATAACATGCCAATTTTTACATTGGTATATCATTTGTGCGACCCAGTGTTATCAATCGATGGAAATGGAATTACCAAGAAAACTATAACGAATAGAAAATGGAACGAAAATGGGGAAAGTCGAAAATCTCATTGCCATTGATCTATAAATCTAAACCAAAAAATTTGTGAAGTAATTATTATTTATTTTTGAAAAAACGGACAAATGTTACTTCATTTCATGTTTTCATACAATCCAATTATCCTAAATGCCATAATAACTTGATGGCAAATAATAAAGCGCCAAAGACCTGCTGAGCTCCTTTTTTTACCCTTGCGCTTCACATATTTGCCGCTTACAGGGAAGAGTACTAACTTATAAAAAAATGTAAAATAATATTCACATTTATTACATTTTAACGTGATTCTTTGAAACTTCACATTTGTCATATCCTTTTAACAGTTTCTTTAATATGTAAAGCTGTAGGTCAGAAATCATTCCTGTTATGTTCAAAGAAGGTCGAGAACGAATAAAAAGTGAAGGTCACCCTAACGAACATCAACCTCTACGGATGATATTTAATATCCAAATCCAAAATTTGGTGCTCAAAAACCATCGATTAAGAATAAGGATGTTGCTAATGATATTGTCATTTCAAGTGGATTAGCCAATTGCATTTTGAAAGATATTTTGGGTCTCAATTCTTTTCGCAGAAGATCGCGTTGCATTAAAATCTGTGAAGAGAGGTTACCTGCACTTTATAAAACGCATTATTTTGGGAGTTTAGATATGGATCTATGTTTGTGATTTGGAATTGGTCGATGAGTGCCAAAGGTGAATAACGAGAAGATCGCACCAAAGTAACTTAAACTTAAATTTTATTTCAGATTTTTTCAATATTGTGCATTATGAGTTGCACAACAATGGCCGACTTCTTCAACGGTTAAAGTAAATAAATCGCTTAGATAGAGGACACATTTATATTAAATTTCTCCTTACATCCAAAAAAAATTCTTTTGTGTTTAAATTTATATGATGTTTATTTTCATTATGATCATTTCAAAACAATAACAAAGTTTGTTTACAAATCCACCAATAAAAGACTTGAACTAACAAAGTAGCTGCTAGTGATTATAACAGTTTATTTAATTTATTGGAAATCAACTACGGATTTCTTTAACCACGCTACTGTGAAATTTTTTGTGTGTAAGACAATATTAAAGCCAAAACCGGAATTTGATTAAAATCATCTTAAATTCAATTTCTTGAAGTCGATAAAATAACGTTAAGTAGAGTAAGAACAGCTGATTTCTTTATGTATTAAACAAAAAATAACTGACAAGGTAAACCACACTAGTTTTTAACTGTTGAGACGATAAAGGTATCAGTCTTCTTTTCCTAGTAAGGAAATAGTTCGTAAAGTTAACTTATTGTAATAGGTGAGCAGAACTGTTAGATGTTAAGGGATAAACATTAAAAAGAAGATATGACAAATAATATTAATAGCGTAAAACGTGAGGGAAATGTCTGCATAACCAAAAATCATATTACAATAACCTGCAAGAAAACGTGTGGAATTTTTATTGTAATCATTTGATTCTACGGGAATATAAAAATACTCTTGGGTGTATTATAATTCTTTTTTACATTTTTTATACAGTCTATGGGTTATAGCAATAAATATGTATTGCAATGAAAATGAAATTTTCTTAATAGAAATCTACTATAAATAATCCTGCAATTATACTCATTCAGGGAAAAATATAATTTCTCCTTTTAAGGGGTATCATACAAAGTCATATCTTCAACCTATACATACATATTTCTTTCGTCTTGTTATTATAAAAACTCAAGTAAGTTCTATTTATTTATTTATTTTTATTTGTACAGCAGCAATGTACCGGGAAGTCTATGTTTACTTGCTGTACTTGGCGAACAGAATGATTGGCAAAGGTGCTTAATTATTCCCATAAAAAAAGTTTCGTTATTATTTGCCCGCCATATACTTCATGTGTGTAATTAGATAAATGTTATCGAAAATAACGTCACTGTACTTTGCCCTCCGAAAAGCAATTTAGTAAGTAAACCTAAAATAATAATTTGTATTTGTAATGATGTCACAGTCATATTTTCTGTACGGCTTACAGGTGCTGCGTCGTACCATGTATAAACGATAGATAAGCAAAATAATGTACAATTGGATGGGTTAGACTTCGGACGGAATTTTGCAGCGAGTAAAAAATATCCGCAGAATCGCTATGAGGAAACCAGTGTCAATCAGTGTTACCAGTTTGGCATATTTTATGCTTTTTTAGCAAATTTTTATAGCTGCTTCTTTTTTTGTAATTGAAATGTTAAACTCTTTACAGCACAACCATGTTTTTATTTAGCATAATTATTAGTAAATTTTGCATATGTTTTGTATGCAACAGTAACAAATAAAATATCAAATCTGTATTTTTTTTTTCTTTGGTGTAAGGAATCATTACTTAATTAAAATTTTTGAAATTTGTTGAATGCTAAAAAATAATTTGATTTGTTGGCGCTGTTAAAAATCTCAAGTTTGCCATGAAAGAAAATGTAACGAATTGAATAATGTGGCCTGTATGAATAAATATAAATTAATCCTTACTGAATTCAGGACTTATTTAACGAAATATACACTATTTACAAATGCTTTATTGTAAATTCTCTAAACGAATGAGCAATAAATTTCGTAAAACTTGATGCAATGAAACTTTGAAATTGCATTTCATTAATTTCTCTTCATGTGTTTCTGTATTTTTGCATCACAGAACTAGAGGGAATAGTTTACTACGATCAAAACGTCTCTAAAGTCAGTAACAGTCATTTTATGTTCAATCTTTGCCTAAACTTTTTTTTGTCTGTTTCAGAAATGCAGCAAAGTTTCGCATGTGTCTTGTAATTTGTTGTTGTTACCCTTAGCGATTGTTACGAAATCTTGTATTTCTAAAGCCATCTAGCGATACCCAATCGCACTTATGCAACGCGAGATACAGGTTACTAATGCCATCTATTTGAAAAATAATGAATTTCTTTTTACTATACCCTACATTATTGTCGGTCTACACCTAACAAATTGTAACGGATCGGAATCAATAATTTTAGAAACATTGGCATGTTATGAAAACTGTATCATATTGAGGTATACCGCACAGAAGCAGAAAATTCATAGGATCTTTAATAGAACACGGACCGATATAGTTCATTCCCATCGAGAATTGTGCTTGGTTGGTTCAATCAAACCATTTGTAAAAAAAAAATATATGTATATCAAATTACATTGAAGGCTTTGGTTTGAAAAACGATCAAATCAGACTTTGTCGGTACGTTTGTCTGGGTGTATATCAAATTGCTGGTCAATATTTTTCATTTTCAACATGATTCAACCAAGAAATAAGTGCTAAATATAATTAAATTCCATTTAAAACTGTGACTTTCAGAAACGATAAAAGCAAGTTTGGACGGCTATTTTGTATGACGAATATACAGGATGTGATCGTACTTGGCTCAAACAAATCATATGTAGTGCTTATAGTCAAAATCCATCGAAAATTGTGACCTTTGGAGGCAATAAAACCAAGCTTGATCGGTACTTTTATCTGCAGGCAATAATAAAACGAAGATCGATGGTGCCCTTTATAAAATGACCGTCCTTGATCCAAACAATTAAGAGGTGCTAGATGTATTCAAATTCTTGTGAATTTTAGACTATGCTTGGACGGTCAATTTGTATTATGGCTCCATCGAAGTGTGAACTAAGACTAGTACAAAAGTTTCAGTCGGGTGAACTGTCTTAAATATACCTTTTTCATCCAATACTGTTTTGCGTTGGAGCAACAAGTAGTGTGAGGCGTGAAATATCGTTACATTCTTACATACTATGTTTTAAAGTGCATTAAACGAAACTAAATTTTGTTATAGAATAACAGTTATGAATTTGTTAATTTATGAGTTAAACTGAAAAAAATGTGTATGTTGGGTTCACGACCAATTCGAAATAATATGGAGACTGCTAAGCAAAATGAAAAAGTCAGAAATATTTAACTGATTGCTTTGAATTATTTATGTTTGTGCTGGCGAAATTTCCAGCATACAACATGTTTCTGATGAAGCATAAACTATGTTGAAATAATGACAAACTGAAAATATAAGCTGAAAACGACTGGTTTAATCTAACATAATCAGTGTGAACGAACCCAGCCTGAGCAAACGTTGAATTAACTTTTTATTATGATCACAACAAAATCCCCAAAAACATAATACCATGGAATGAATGGCTTATACTCACATATGTAACTGGCGAACAGTTTATCGAAGTGTCATTTGAGGTTTGTTGCTACTTCTGCTCCCTTGTTCAATTCCGACAAATGGCCTTTCTCAATATCAACCGCTTTGTCTTAATTAGCCGAAAACCACGAAAAGGTAAAAGCAATTCATTCGGTTCATAGCGAACATCAGCAATAACCTCAACCTTAACCGTTTGCAATGTTATACGCAATAGGCTGTTTGGTGGTAGCAGACACATATCAAGTACGTGGCAACCATGAAATAACATTATTGACATACATTTCCATATATGCAAAAAAGTGACAATGATTGTCTGGTTGGTTACCTTACGCTGAAAATGTGTTACAAGTTCATTGTTAACAATTCAATATTTCAATGCTGACCAAAATCGACAATGGGGTTGCTGGCTGTATTTTAATACGCGCTGTTTAATTCGTGGCTAACACAAAATTTGGTTTACATCACGTACATATACATATGTACATATGTATATATACACTCGTATATGCAGCCACAGACATACATATGTATAGAGAAGTACATTCACCCATGAGATAACTAAACATTTTTTTGTTTGCCTTCTTAATATTTCGTTTTCGGTTTATTAATTAATTCATTCGTCTGCCTAAAGTCATAGAGAAAACGTTTGCTGGCTGGGCTTTCTGTTCGCCTACTTATTAGACGTCATATGATCTCAGCATTTCTGCTTACTTCAAAGTTATCATCTAAAAATTATTACGAATGATAGATAATATGAGATTGTCAGATGTGTGAAATGCCTAACAAAATAATTTATAGCACGGAACGAAGTAGCGCTTAGGTTTGTAGTCGTATTACACCGTGTTATTCACATCTTCTGTGTGCCTGCTATATTTCCAGGTAGGGGTCTTGAATTTAGCCCTGGCCATGTTTTACGTATGCCTACAACCCTCCTAATACGTGGGTGTTAAAAGTGTTCAGTCCAAACTCAAAGAAGAACACGATTTATGATATTCATTACATATCTTGTGTGGAAAACTATTGACATTTTGAACGATTATGCCAATATACTTTCTACCCAAACACCTGATTGCTAAATAGCAAAACTGCTAGATTGTAAAAATATAGTTCATGAGATCAGATAATAATGAAATGTCCGTAACCATTTTTCAAAAACTTCAGCATAAATTATCACATTTTTAACAGAGTACTCTCCAATATTTATAATTTTCCGCTTGCATAATCTATCAGACGAAAGTAGTATAAATGTGTAACCCGCCCGGGTAGAAATTAATAAATAATTGTCAAATGTTAAGATTCAAAATTGAGGATATTGTGTACTTTCGTGCTACGTACAACAGTGTCCGAAAGGTAAGAACAGTGTTAAATGTTTTGGTGGGTGCACCAAAAAATCAGAACTTCTGTTTTCTAAGTTGGTAGTACTGTGACTAATATCTGTGTCAAATTTCACATAACAGTACCATTAATGCCTGAACTGCGCTTGATTTTGTCCAAAGCGAAAAGAGATTTCGGCGATTTTTACAAAGGAGTTGCATTAAATTTTTTTTACGAAATTGAATTTCTGCTAAAATAATGAACTGCTTTTAAAATATTCATTCAGTAAATGTTCGTTTAGCATTATTTGCATTTGCAAATGTGCATCAGTTGCTACCTCCCACTGAACATACCCATGGAGTTGTAATTTGTTCACAACCAGAGGTCGCTATCAAAATGTCAACTATCATAGTTTGACGCATGGCAAACATCCGTCTTTCCGTCTTTTTCGGCTTGAAATCGGTCGCTATCAGAAGTGCAAAATGGTGTGTGTATGAAAAAAAATCGAGAATTTTACAAAACAACGCAAAACGAATGCTAATTTTTGCCTAAGAATATGATGCATAAACTAACAAAGTTAAAGTTAATGAAGAAATTTTGTGGGAAAATGCCAAGGCTATCCCCAAAAATGCATAGAATATCTACTGAAATTACAAAATTTCCATAACATCGGACAAAAATTCAGTACGCTTTGTTTTGCTGTTGTGGCCAATAAAATATTCGATGATTAACAAATGAGTTCATTGATTGTAATTTGTGTTTTTTCCCACAGTCGCTCGTTATCCCAGAGAAATTCCAACATATTCTGCGTATCATGAATACCAACATTGACGGTAAACGCAAAGTTGGTATCGCCATGACTGCCATCAAGGGCGTAGGTCGCCGTTACTCCAACATTGTGTTGAAGAAGGCCGACATTGATCTGACCAAGCGTGCCGGTGAATGCACTGAGGAGGAGGTACGTTGTCAGCAACCAAGCCAGGAAAACAAAACTAATTTACCCCTGTTTGTATTTTTTTTTTTTTCAGGTTGAAAAGGTTGTCACCATTATCTCCAATCCCTTGCACTACAAGGTCCCCAACTGGTTCTTGAACAGACAAAAGGACATCATTGATGGCAAATACAATCAATTGACCTCCTCAAATTTGGATTCCAAATTGCGTGACGATTTGGAACGTTTGAAGAAGATCCGCTCCCACCGCGGTCTTCGTCACTACTGGGGTCTCCGTGTCCGTGGTCAGCACACCAAGACTACCGGTCGTCGTGGTCGCACTGTCGGTGTATCCAAGAAGAAGTAAATTTTCCTTCACCTCTTGGTTTTCATCGTATAATTGCTGTTGCATCTGCTGCCACCTCGTCGCCTGCTGTATTCTTCTTTAAAGTACTATCCATCGTATCTTTCCATCTTGATCCTTTGTTTTGTATGTCAGTGATTTATAAAATTTCCTTGATCGGAAAACAAGAAAAAAAAAAAAAAATGATTCGGTTCTGTTTTTTGTAGAGGCAAAAAAGTGATCCATGAGAGTAAATGAAGATTTTTATTTAATACTACCAAAATTCGGAAGTGTTTTAGTGGTTGAATGGACCGAAAGGAGAGTAACTGGACGCATTAATTATAGCCACGGATGGATCACCAAAAAAGTTCTGCACCATTCGTGGCTAAGTTGTGCTTTAATTTACATTTCTGTGAGAAGAGTTTTCCAAAATAAACATGTCTACCCGAGAAGTACACGGAAAACATTTCTAAGTGGAACGCCTACCGTAAAAACGATGCAAATACTATAAAAACTGTCTTAATCACAAAATTGTAACAATATCAGAAAAAAACCAAATCGCAAGAGAGTTTTCCACACGAAAACGTTCCTAGAAAGGAAGTTTTCTATACGAAAACGTTCATAGAAAGGAAGTTTTCTATACGAAAACGTTCCTAGAAAGGAAGTTTTCTATACGAAAAC
>JAHXMU010000026.1:800132-843655 GCA_019455685.1 Philornis downsi
TACGGCTCCATGGCGACTAAATTTCCAGGAAGCGGCGCAGCGAACAAATTAAATCGCCAACACTCATATGGCCCACCCTGTACTATTTGTTGCATTATCTCGTATCTTGGCGGAAAGAACGTTTGAGAACGTGGAAGTGAATATCTGGCAACCCCTTAGGAAATGGTGTAATCCAGTTATTATTTGTATTATGAGCTCTCATAAAAAATAAAGATGTTGTTATTTGTGCGAAACTACAATACCAAAAGGTCAATGTTACTTCATTGCTGTTGTATTCATATAGAATGTGCTATAGAATGTGGAATTTATATCAATTCATCTTCTTATGCTCTTCGTTTAAAGGTTAATAACTTTATTTGAATTGAAGTAAAATTGAAGTAAAAACTGATAACATGTTCGCACGCCAATTGCAAATTCCTTTTTCTGAATTGTGTTTGTTTAAATATTTGTCTGTCCCATTCGTGTTACCACCTGATATGCATTTTTTTATTGTATTGTATTTCCTTCTTTATACGTTAAGTACTGTGTATTATCACCGGTGATAAGAAATATTATACAATGTCGAGCACTTTTAAACCACAGAAGAAGCGGTCGCGCGACAAGCGAATATCAAATATTGCTCTAGATAACATAGTTCAATTTTGCAGCCATTAACAATTATATCATACCACTTTTGCAGTCATTTCGATGATTAGTCATCAGTTTTTGTTTTGAACTTTGGGTGTGGTAGACAATCTCAAAATACAAGGTATGGATGAATTTCTTTATTTTTTCTTGCGTTTAGGGCACCTTGCATAATTAATATAAAGGAAGTTTCGTTGCTCACATTATCCACTATTTTCTAGAGCGTTTGTGATTCTTCATAGGCAATAAACACTATGTCTATTGGATGATACTGCCTTTGGAATGTCCTTGTACTCCGGAACGCAGCAAAGGCTGAAGTTGCGATATTCTGGTGTATCACTGACTACTTATAACAATTTTGGAGCTTTCATTTGCAATTATATTCTATCCACTAGAAGAATACTGCAGCTTAAAACAGGTGCCGTCTGTTTTCCTTAAATCCGTCTGTTGGATGATAGCACCACTTTCTTCGTATGACACATATGGGAGGATACACATAACCACACAAAGATTGATTTCACATATTCTAACATATCACCATAACTTACAGATCAAGGGGCGATATGTAAAGAACGCATCATCTTTCTCCTGGCTCCAGTAATCCTTAGAACAGCAAAATTTATAATTTTTAAAAGATTATCCTTCTTCAGAGCTCTTTAACGCAGAAAGTAATCATAGGTAAATCTAGGATATAGGATAGGACGCTAAATATAAAAATGCGACTTAGACTTCCCATTTTTGCCTATAGAATTTCGACGTTAACAACTCTCTTCATCCTTTCCATAATGAAACTAGAGCAGTTTGATTTCCGAAACTGGCTCACACCACTAACTTAATCTCAGAGGAGATCTCGTTGGTGGTCTGAAATACTTGACCACATATCTATGAAGGAAAATGACCAACTGCTGGGCACTTGAAAATTGTGATCATAATAAATTATGCTGGTAGTCAATAAATATTGTATTTCAATTACCCAAATTAACACTTGTCCGATTATTTAGTTGCTCAATCACTGAGTAATATTTCTTTTAGCGTTTATAGGCAAGATAATATTTCGATGATGAAATTATGACGAAATTATTGTCATATTCAAAACTCTGTTGCGATTTCGTTGCGATAATTGTAGCACAATCGTCAAATCTTTTTGTACAAGTATGTGACGCCACTTTGGTTTGTTACGTACTCGTATATTCGTATATTCATATATTTACGCTCCCCTTTAATTGATTAAATATCATTCAATATTTCTCATGCGATGAATAACATTTCCCTAATAAATTAACTATTAACGAATTTCTTCGTTTATTTTTAATTGCTTTGAATGGTGGAGAAGCCATATAAATTGTTGACGGTCCCCAAAAGCTTCAACAGGGTGGCGACTGAGCAACGAAACAGAACCGTCGGCAGAGTTTCAAAACCTAGAATGATTTGAAAAGTTAAATTACGTCCACATTAGTATCGAGATGTTCACGGTACTGTCTCATTCATCGGGAAATTTGCTATATGTTGAGAATACGCAATCACTGTATACGGAAGTCGGAGAAAGCAACGTAAACCTTTCATTTCGTCCTCTTTTGCTGGTGTCCGTCAGTCGCCCTCAGTTAACGTTCACCACTTAACGTACCGTAACGTCCATCACTTAAAAAATCAGCATTTTCCAGATTTTTTTACAATAATTTTAAAATACTCTAAGTAAAAGCATGGCGCCAGTTGATAGAAACGGACGAATAGCCGATCCTGTACACTTTGATCATAGAAAAATATTAAAATAAAACGCATTTCCGAGTTAAGGCGGTATACTATGTGTAAAAAGAAGAAATTTTCGAACATTATCTGTCGATAAGTCGGTACATTGTTCTGACAGCATTGGGTAATACTAGGGGGAAAAAGACTTGGCAATACAAGGACTGAACCCATCTGCAAAAAAAAAAAGATAATTTTTCAACAAATTCATCATGTATTTACTAAAGAAAGAATGTAAGAGTGGAAAATATCTGAACCCATAAACTTTCTTTGCGGCCAAGGTAATTTTAACGGGGAAACGTTAAACGTTTTTGACATTCCCACTTATCTGGCGAAAGTTCAGCACATCGTCCACTACTTTATAGACCACAGGTATCACAAGTGGTTTAATAATATTAAACTTAGCTATAGGAGGACTGAACCCATCTCCAGAGAATGAGTTTTATTTCAGCATTTCTTCAACAATTTTACCATTTGTTCTTTAGCTAAAACCAGCATTGGGAACTTAAGAGAGAGAGTGGTTTTTTTAAAAATATAAAAAAATATGTGTATAAATTTCCACTATAAACTGATCAAAGAAGACAAGTCGACAGCGATATAATGAACCATTAAACTTATCCATACTGGGACTAAGCCCAACTCTGGAAATTTATAACAATATATGATTGTAACTGACAGATGCGTAATGGAACACTTTGTAAAGAAATGCACTAATTATGGGCGTGGTTATTGGAAAATACTAAAAAAAAACACAAGTTTTGTTGGAGAGGCAAGGCAAATCGCAAATTTAGTCCATTTTATAAGGGCCTATGCCAAGCACCTCTGTAAAAGTGATACTTTTCTGATATTTCGATTAACTTTTTAACATTTGCTCATTATTTACAAGCAGTAGGAGAGAACAAATTGATAGATACGTGAAAAATTAGTTGATAGACATTTTAAAAAGCTTCCTTATAATTGTGGGCACCAAAGGTACATGTCAATCGACATTTTATTGGAAAAACGAGTTAATTCTATATATTACATACGAAAAGAGCACCTTTTAATCACGTCCGTTCAATTTGTGATCATAAGCGTAGCAAGGGGGTGCTGAGGGACTTATCCCCCCAGAGCTTTTTTAAGACCCCCAGCATTTTCAGATTAGGTGCCTTGAGTGAATTTAGCCCCCAACCAGAATGAATGAATTTAGTCTACATCAATGGTTACGAACGAAATGTTACCTCGTATCCGTTGATGTGAACTTGTATCGATGATAGGATGTATGTACATATATATAAGCTTTGGCTCAGTCAGACTTTTGGCTCCTGTCTACTTACTTTTACATACAAAGGTTACTTTCTTTGGCATAAACTATTTCTAATAACAGAACAACTACGTTGTTGCAAAAACTATCTACGCCTCTGTGCTATTTGATTGTATTGCTTGAATTGAATTTCCATCGAAATTGGTTTGAATGCAAATGAAGCGGTAACGGTAGCAGATATTGAAAATATTAACAGAAAAAAGTAAACATTTTATGAGCTGCTGCACTACAAAGGAAAAATAAAATGCAGAATATGCACGTCAATAAGGTTAAATTGTGCGAAAAGCAAAAAACGGTTAGTTTTTGGTTTACCTAATATTAATATACGAGTATATGGGCTTGAAACTGACTTAAAATTGCCGTAAAAGTACGAAAGTCCAAGTATAAGCGTCGTTCGCACATACGCTTTCTTCCTTTCAACGAATACCCCTACAGAACAATTTTCATACAAATTTTCGGAAAGTTCTCGTCGCCAATTTTCTTTATATGTTCTATCGACTGAGAATGAGTTACCCGAAGTTATAATTTGAGTTTTGGAAAGAGAAAAAGTCAGTCGGAGTTACATCAGTTTAATGCGGTGACTGTTTAGTGGTATTTGTTTGAGTTTTTAGTCAGAAATTCGTTCACAATGTTATTCACGTGAAAAATCCATGAGTTTGTTTTTCACAAGTCTGCCCTATTTCAACAGATTTGTTATCTAAAGTGCAGCATAACGCCGCTCAAATAATGATAAGTTGCTGTATGCGGGATTGACTCGAGATCATGCGAGCAATAGTCGCGTCTACTAAACATCGCGTCACCGTTGATCGCCTAGATAACATTCCATTTATTCACCGTCGGACTTTCTGGAAAGAATTTCGAATCAAAACAGGCAACATTATCTTGGCTTTTGATCGACTTTAACACGGTTTTCCCGATTTCTAGTTACTTGGAAAGCGCCATTTTTAAACTTGTTGACTGGTTTGCATGTCAAAATTGTACAATCAGTTACAATGCCTTTCATGAATGTAGAATAGGAATCGGATCTTTGGTGACAATAGGTGTACAATTCTAATCGTGTAAGATAATGCGAATTGATTCCGTGAGACACAGAAAGTTCGTCGGCTATCTCTCTCATATTAAAATAATGATCTTCACTCACTATTCCTTTCGGTCTGTTAGTTCTTTAAATAAGTGACATACTAACTGACCTATCTAATTCATTTAACTCTATAATTTGGTTAAATTTGCGTACGAAGCAAATGAAATGTGTTTAAATCTGTCAAACCGGTCTGTTAGTGTGTCATCCTCATTGAACTAAAGCTAACATTGATAAAGTGAATGAAATGGTGACGGAAAATCATCATTTAAATTTGAGAGAGATGGAATGGAATTTAGTATCCATTTGCAATATAAAATTTTAGAAAAATTCCTTGTTCGATTTTTTATGCGTTGTAAAAGTAGCAAGCCAAATTTTAAATGAATTAACAAAATCAAGCATTGTAAAGAAATTAAGGGGTAGTATTCAAACAGAATTTTCACAAAAATGTGTCAGTAGTCTGCAGCCTTATAATTTAAATCCGTTGACATACAGGCATTTTTGAGCAATTATCTTTACTTCAATTTCTAGTCATACTACTCTCTTTGGCTTACAATATCAACTGATTTATAGGAAACACCTGCTTCTGCTTTCATTATTAACTTATCTAAAAGCACAGAGCACAATGTTTATAAAATCCCATATATGATATAATATTATATGATGTTATTTATAAATATACCTACGTTTATTCCAAGGCCCGGGGATTACTTGGACTTTAGCTTCCTACAATTTTCCCACAAAGATTAAAACAAAGTAAACAAAATGTTTACACGGCATTTAAAAATATTGTAAAGTGGTTTATTTATGTACAAACATTTGTGTATAATTTCTATAATAGAATACGAATATAGAGTAAATTTTATACAACGCTTGCGGTTTATACATAACAACAGATATTTATAGCAATTCACGGATATCATTTTACATCAAATTTCCACAAATATTTATAAAATGACCGACCTTTCATTTCACATCTGTGTTTTTTGTTGTTGTTTTTTTTTCTAGTATTTGTCATTTGGAAAAATCTCGATATTTCTCATTGTTATTTTTAGATATTATTAACACTAAAAGCTATTTTGTTTATATTTTTGCGTTGTTCGTAGTTTTCAACTATACAATATTTTACAGTTACAATGGAAGACTTTAACATTTTATTATATCTAGACACATTTTAATGTAGACTTTAATTTACAAATTGCTACCAAACATTTATTATGTTCTGAAATTTTATTCAATACAATCTGTGCGCAATGATTTGTTATAAAATATTATAGATTGTTTGCACATATTTAGCAACCTCTAAAATTAATTAAATTACATATTAAAACTACAAAGTTAGCGGCTAGAAATCGCCGATACAATGAGGCAACTTCGAGCTGTTTTCCTTCTGGTTAGAATTATATATTATACGATACTAATTTTTTCAACATTATCAAAGAAAGGAAGGCACCTTCTTTCTTCGTAATAATTATTGTCAAAAATTCACTGTAAACAAAGTTTGGGCCTTTAATTTTCGAAATTCACCATTTCTTTAGAAGAGTCTTCGATGATGTTTGATGTTTCTATATGACCTTAGAACACTCTTATGTTATAGAAAATTAACTTCAAACGAATTCTATTATAAGAAAGTGCGGTTGAACTCATTTTATTAGATAAAGACTTCTTTGAACAAAATTCCTTTATCGAAACATCTTCAAGCACAATTATCACGATAATATGATCATGTTTTCAATGAGATTCTTGTTAGGAAATGTGTCCAACAAACCTTTGCTATAGAAAAATATTCGAACACACTTTTATTATAGAAAGACTTCTTCGACGACCCGTCTTTGAACTCACTTTCGTTAAACCAACTTTTGTTAAAGGTCAGTGTCTTCCAACACAAATGCCTGAAAAAACTTGTGGTATAGAAACCAGCCTGTAGAAAGAAATCTGTCTTCGAACGTGCGATTTTTATACGAAGGTGACTCTTAACACAAAAGTGCGAAATATTATCACACTTTTGATGCATAAAACATCAAATACATATTTGTCATGGAAAAGTATTTTCTAACACACTTTTATCATAGAAAAAAAGTGTTATGCAGCATATTTTTACAACAAAAAGAGTTTTAGTAAAACCCTTTTGGTACAGAAAATTAGTTCGGAATAAATTTGTGACAAGCGAAGAATCTTTATAATTATTATATGAAAGTGTATTCGATGTTACAGTAAAACAAGTTTGCTAACATTCCTAGACACATCTTTTTCTCCCACATATATTTATAAGAGAAAAATATCTTTGAGACCACTTTCTCTATAGAAAAGAGCCTTTTGTTATAGAAAAGTTTTACCGAACTCAAAGCTGTCAATAGAAAGGTGTCTTCCAAAAACTTTTTATTGTATAAAAAAATCCGAAAGCCATAGAAGCTGTATCGACTACATTTATATTAAAAAGTGTTAGAAATAACAACTTTAGCGCATCCCAGCAGCAGCTGTTAATACAATATCGAATAAAAGCAGATTTGCTATTATGATAACAACTTCACATACTTATATTAATACATTTCGTCTATTTATATTTAATTCAATAAATTACGTTTCGATACTGGCTAAATAAAACCATTGGCTTTTGGTTTTATTTATCTTAGTTAGGCAAATATTTCCGACTTGAAATCTCAATTAATAAAAATCTATCATTAAGACCAATCAATCGCCAATCAATTCACTCAATCAGTTTGTTAATGGAAAGCTATTTCGTATCAAGATTGGCTAGCGTTGCGTCAACAATAACACTACAGATGCATTCTTCTAATAAATACATAAACAGATGTTTCAAAATTTCTTTAGTGTCACTCTAGGTCTTTTCGCTTACTTTCTTAGTATGTACTTGAAAGAAATGAAATTTCAAAGAATAATAATCTCCAGCACAGAGCTGTCGCTTAGGTGATTTCTTCACTGGTGGGGAAGCTGAAAAGATGTTGAAAAGATTTTGTATTTTCACAAATTTTAGCGTATAGTGAGTTTTGTATTTCCAAAACCTCCTTATGTAGCAAAACTGTACAGAGTAGATAATTTTCTCTAATTTTCTTTCTCGTTGGGAAAATGAACGTCTTTTCTAATAATTTGTACGAATTTTGTAAAAGAATTGGACTAATATGTTTTGTGAGCTAATAATAACACGAATGCCATCCAAGTTTTAGTTCTTAGATTTTCAGCTCCTTACCAACAAATAATGTCTATCATATGACGTAATTCCTTTTGACATGTTTTACCTTTGTCTCTACATGGAGAAATATGGCAAACCGTGTGCGATGGAACATTTGCGTAAAAAGAATTCCATTTGTGGAATTTACATGAATTTTTTGTCAGAAAATTAATTTCGATAGAGATCAATACCAGCCTTAAATGATACCTATGTCATACTGCTTAATTTTACGAAGCAAATTGGTTGGGGGAATACAACTTGTTTTGGGGATTATCTCCTGGATAATGCGAGTTATAATCCATTGGTTTTACATTATTTAAATGAATTGGATGTATTTCATTTATCTTTGGTACCACAAAACTTTCTGTGAAATAAGAAAAAAAAATTGAAATATGAAAAACAGTCAAAATAAAATAAAACACGAAATTGCCATATTTTTTAAATATTTATATTCGAATTTTTAAAGTCCAGGCTTTTTAAAATAAAAAATAATTATGATTTTGAATTTTAGCGAAAAAAAAAACAATAAAAACTGAAATAATTTCACGCAATGAAAGACCATGAACAATTAATAAAAGCCATTATTAAATTATGATAAAGATTAAGTAAAATTTGTAAGTGAATAACATTAACAACTATTGAACTTATAATAACAGATTCTACAAAAAATGTAACTTACTTATTTTAATAATAACAAACTTACAAATATCGATTACAAATAAACCCAATGTAGTAATAAATTAAGCACCTCAGCATCACATCGTGTTAACCTAACACCATTGTGGTGTCACAATAACTTAATTTACTCAGTTCGTCGCTGGCGTCACGTTCACGCAATTTTCGCGATAGGGGCGGGACAAAGAGGTCATAGTCGATTTGTTTGCGTGCCACATCCAAATAGATTTGGGAGTTATCGGCCAAGTTGAAGCGTTCCAGCAGCCAACTAAACGAATAACCACTTAGCAGGGTAATAATGAAACCGAGCACAGAGAACCACAGATATGATAAGCGAAATAACCAGTAATAATGTTTCGGAGCTGGCAGATTACTAGGCACTGGAGTTGTCGTAAGGGTGGCATTAGCCAGTTCCTCCACAAGTCTCAGAGATTCTGCTATCATAGTAGAGTTTGTGCTCTCACAGCCGCCTTTGTTGAGTGGCAGTGAGGGCGGCGGTGGTTTGGGTCCACCAAAACCAATCAAAAAAGAAAATGCCAAACCCAAAGCAAGACCTAGGAGGACACCGCGTTGATTGGCTCTGGTCGTGCCCATGCCTAAAGTAAATACGGCCAATAGGGGGCCACCCACTACCCCGAATATTGTGAGAGAAGCCTGTAAAACGCCACCCATGGAACCGGCAGCAAATGCTAAGGCAATACAAACAACGCCATAAATGCAAGCCATAATCTTGGAGGGTAATGTAGTGCTGGAATCGGTCATGGTTTTATTGAATATTTTCTTATATAGAGGTTTGAGATAATCTTCGAGGGTAACCGCTGACAGGGAGCTAACAGCCGAGGAAACTGTGGAGAGACTAGCGGAGAAAATGCCGGAGACGAAGAGACCACACAAGCCGGGATATTGGCCTGAAAAGTTAAAAAGAACAGACAATTCGGTTGGCAAATTAATCTTATAACAAGCATGAATGACAAAGCGATTAATATATCAATAAATTGTACATAATTAAGTAAAGACGTAAAAAGGACAATTCTAAGAACATCCCCTTCTTGGCAAACAAAAGTGTTTTAACTTATAATCAGCATTAATTAATTTAATCTGTATTTGTGCTTGTCAGGAGAGGTATGTTATTCTTTTATGCTTCTGTGTTAGTGCTCATAATGTGAAGAAAATATGATTTTTATATGAACATGTGATCAAGTGGATGCAATTGATTAGAAATATTTCATGCTATTCACTACTATTATCATTATTTTGTTATCTGGGAAAATCTAAAATAATACAAGGAATCAAACATTCTTGAAAGCCATGGAAAAGTGGTTCCTTCAGAAATATTTTGGTTTTGCTGTTAAATCACAACCTTCAGTAACTTACCCATTGTGTCCACAGCAAACAGTGGCATCAATTGATCCCTCGACTTAATACGCCCCGTCAATTTCGGGTCACAGTTTTGGTAGTAGTAAAACATCGCCAACCCACTGAACAGTGTACTAAAGCTTAAACAGGACAATAAAGGGAGATTCCACCACAAAGCCGATTGGGCCCCCTTCAAGTTGCGAACGCTGAGTAAGCGTTGGACTTGAGTTTGATTCACACCATATAGCGAAAGATACGTTATCATACCGCCTATAATTAAACTCCACCACGTGTGCCGTATAGTGGGATCCACAGAGAATACATTGAAATCCAAACGTCCGGTTTCCTGGGCTACGTTCCAAATGGGTCCAATACCACCAGCCTTAATTGCCGATACCACGATCACGGAATAAATCGCGGCAAACATGAGCAACGACTGAAAGACATCTGTTATAAGGACGGCTTTCATTCCACCTATTGTAGAATAGAAGGTGCACACCAAACCTATCACCAGTATGGCCGTAACTTTGTTTATGCCCGTCACTGCTTCCAGAGCCAGTGCAGGAGCATATAGAACGATGCCCATGTACAAAATCATCTGTAGAGAATAGGCCAATGAGGCGGCCAAGCGCATGCTGTGGCCAAACCTACGTTCCAGATACTCATAGACACTGGTAGTACGCATTCGGTAGAACACTGGCAGGAAGAGGTAAGCAGCTATGGGGGTACTGATGATATACGATAAATTTATAACGCAAAACAAGATGCCAAATTCATAACTCTCATTCGAGACACCCAGTAGGGTAACGGCGGACATGAAGCTGGCCATAAGGCTAAACGATACTGGTAGCGCCGACATGCTCTGGTCGGCCATTAAATACTCCTTAGTGGTCTTTTGTTGGCCTCCGGATAAACGATAATAGATACCAATCATCGCGGATATTATGAGGATGGTGATCAACACCGCATAGTCCCAGGCGTCAAAATTAGACATTATGATTTGGTGAAAGAATGCGTGTAATATAAATGGGTATAAGAGCGCAATTGGGAAATGAGTCAAATGTTGTATGACAGAAGATAATACCGAAGATCACAGTGGGGTTAAGCACATTATTAATTCAGGAACATTGGTTGTTTTGGAGTATAAACTAGGTGGCGGCATAAGACATTAAAATTTCTGCAATAAATAAAACGGGATGTTAGTATTTATTAATAGATTTAGTATATTAGAAATCTATAAAAATTATTCATTAAATATATACAAAAAAATTATTATGAAAGAGCCATTTGCATGCATTTTTTTTATACAAAACCACTTTCCAACATAATTTTAAGTACGGCGAAATTCATTTCGAGATCATTTTTTGCATGAAAAATATTTTCAAGATCCTCTTTGAAATCCAATGTAGTCGTAGTTCTTCAAAATAATGTGCCTAATAAAAAGTGTTTATTTGAAATGTATCTCTCAGGACATATCGCTGTATGGAAAAGTCTTGAAAATATGAAAAACATATTTTTTATCATTTTGGTTTTATATTTTTTTATATACCCGGAAAAAAATAAAACCTCATATATCTACAAAATCGACCTGTTAAAAAAAACATTCTCAATTGAAATTGTTGTGAGCGGATTTCTATTTCACTTTTGCCCTATACAGATTTGCTATGAAAATGTTATTCATAAAACTTCAGTTAATATTTATAAATACGGCTTATAGTATACACGTTTTTATTTTATTTCCCCAGGAATTAAAAGTCTAGTTGTTAGTTGTTTCCACAGGAATTGGTAGATACATTAAATTTTGATATTGACCTCAAACCAAACTCCGTTTTACTTACGAAGTACAATACGATTGTGCAAATGGATTTTTGTTAATAGAAATTGATAGTTACCAGTACTTTTCTTTAAGATTTTAGTAACCAAGTAATTGAATGCTACACAAGTGAGCTTCTTCTTCTTAGGCGGCGACTGGAATAGACTATACAAGCAATGGCCTAGAAAAAAAATATTAATTTTAGCGATAATCATTTTACCGTTCGGAATGAAAAAAAGACGGACTACCCTACTACTACTACTACCCGGCGGCAGTATCAAAGAAAAAGTAGTTCATAAGTAGATAATTATCGATGAGGAATATTATTGAAATATACAAGAAGTCTCTTTTTGTGTTTTGGGATGAAAAAAAAAATGTTAATGTGTTTGAAAGTTTGTTAAACTTCCTAGCTACTCTCACTAGAAGATTTGCTCATATAATTTTTTGTATTATGAATAATCATTTGATTAGTGCGTATTGATCGAGTGAATTTAAATAATTCAGCAAGAAACCACGGTGATTGATTTTTAATGGCGTTAAAAAAAACAAAAGCGACGAATGAATAACTACAAAATTAGGAATGGAATAACCTAGAAATTATATCACAAACGGAGACACGTGCACAAATTGACGAAGACAGAACAAATAACGTACAACACGGTTGAAGGACAACTGGATTTTATTTATATTGCTTTTAACTGTACCAACATACATATATTTCGATACAATAATTTATATGTGGCCTTATTAAACCACGTTTTAATTTTCGTTTAATATGAATTACATAACTGTCGAAGGGTCATGTATACGCGTGAAACTACTCTATCAATATGCAAATCAAATGAGAGCTTATCATCACTTATATCGCCCAAATATTCAATACTGCGCACAAATTCCATAGCTATCCCAAAACAAAGACAAGTTTAGTTCACATGGATGGGAAGCAAACACTGTTGTTTTTGTCTTAGATTATTAGTTTAGTTTAGCTTAGATTAGTTTAGTATCCCCGCATTTTATTGTTGGGATGACACTGACTGACTGAAAGTTTTTTGCAAAGATAGGTAGACATCTAACTAAGCAGTTCTACACCAAACTAGGCTTTATGCTGGATAGAATATCGTACGACATACTCAAAATATTGCAATATATTATTATGCGTAAAGCATATTCAACAAAAGCTATATATATTACTTGTGTATGTTTTGATGGAATAAACATCCCTGGCCGAAAACTGTGTGGTGTTACTGCAGCCTTCTCAATCATTGAATATATCAATGTAGAACATCATAGAAAGAGAGGATGAAAGCAAACAGAAAACGGTTGATGTTCATTAAAATTATTGTTATTACGATCTTTAATTAGCCTCCAGTTGGTGTAGCGGCTTCTTTCAATCAAATTTTATTTGTAAAGTGCAACGTTATATATTGGCATGACGACGACAAAATTGTACAAACGGAGTTCCGCTTGAAATATTTGGATGCGTTTTGTATGGGAAAAAGAATTATGTTTGTATTTCCAAGGCTAATTGTATGTTAATCCATTATTTGCTTTAATTACTTTTTTACTATAGCAAATTTTTTATTTCGATCGAATCAAATGTATATGGGTTCTGCTATTTCTGTTTGTAATGGAAATTCATTTATTATTTATTACAAATTTTGTGAAATATTTTGAAGAAGGTTCCGCTGTTGCATTCATTTTCACATTACCATAACCTACATTAACATATTACACTTGTTTTCATACGCTTACTGAATATATAAAATATTTCTTTAACATCCCTCCATGTTTGATTAATTCATGAATGAGGTCAAAAAAATGAGTTTTTCATACAATTTTACTTTTATTTATTTACAGATAATTGTAAAAACCAATGCTGCAATGCTACTGGAGTATGATGAATTATTGTTTTCTTTGGAGAATTGATAAATTTGTTTTGCACATTTGTTCTTTGGTATTTGCAATCATGGTGCCAACGACTTGAGGGAATATTCTAAAAATAGAGATGTACGAAGAGCTTAAGCAATTTATAACAAAAATTACTACAGAGTAGAAAATTAACTACATTCTTCCATTCAATGTAAACATACAAGTTTTCCGTAAAATCATACAAAATAATTTATATATTAAAAAGTATGTAGGATAAACAAAATACTGTAAAATATAGGCCACAAGTGCTGACATTACCGATAAGTGCATGCGTATCGTTTTGTTTAACGATGGAAAAATATATTTCAACATCTACTTGCACCGCGATAAAGACCTATTCATATCAGCGCGATGAGTTGATAATGGGCTTGCTTCAATTCCTAACACCGAGTTGGCCCAGTGATAGAAATCTAACAGCATTTATAACAGCTCGACACGGCAAAATGCTTCAGCTTCGAAAATAGCACATTCTGAGCGACAAATGTTAGTGTATTTGCAGCAAAACGAAAATGGATATGTTAATAATATAAACGCTTATAAATTTTCATTATTTATTATTGAAAAAGTAAACGAGTTTCAAACATAAAACGCGCTAAAATTGTGATTTTAGGGCAATAATCAGAGGAAAATTTTATTTGCATTCTAGGCTTAAGGCTCGTATTGAGCTGAAACGAAATTCTTTTCCCAAATGAAATGCATGAAAATTCTGCAAATTCTAATTGCATAGTTTGGAGATATTTTCTATTGCCCCGAAAAGGAATTAATGTTCTGATAATTGTGTGGTCCATGTATTTCGCCATTTGTTTGAAATTTAAGAAATTTGTAAGAAATTTATATGAAAACATAGGCCAACATGGTAAATTTTAAATAGGATTGGTTCGTGAGCAACTGGAAGCATATACGTAGAACGTAGTTAAACATGTAATTAAAACTGCAGTTTTTGGAAATGATGGAGCCAAGCTTGGAAAATACCTTTTAAGAGTAGTTAACTGATATATAAACTAACACGCCCATTTACAAGAGGATTAATTCGCGATCCACCCAAGGAATATATGCAAAAAATAGTTAGTTTCCAATAAATATTGTGTCTTGTGAAAGAAATTAATTCAAACAGTCCAAACTTAGTTCACAAAGACACTAGCGTGGGCACTCAAATGATCCTTCGTGAAGCTCTCTAAAGTAATTGGAAAACGTTGTTGTTTAAAAAAATCAAAACCGGTATTTAAAAAAAATTGCATGCGGAGCATTTTATCATTATTATTTAATCACTAACCATTATTATAAATGTGGAGAAATTAAATATTAATTTAATAAAATTGTCCAAAAATATTTGGCATTAGTAAAAAACATAGATTAAAAAAATAAAATCTTTAAAAAAATCATTTACCATTTTAATTTACGTCTGTGGCGATTTTAATCAGAAAAAAATTATTTTAAAAATAAATATTACTTCATTTTTAAGAATAGTTCACGTTAAAAAAAAAAAGCTGCCTTCTAAAATGAAATGTGCTTTAGATCAAAAGACAGAATTATGTACAAATTAAATATTAAAATATTTATTTATTACTATATTTGATTGCTTGTTAATTAAATATTACTTTATTTCGAAAAGCATTTGATATTTCTGAAAAAAAGGAAGTATTTCAAATTTTGCTTACTATCACTCGGTTTTAGTTATTTCAATTCCTTTTTGTAAATGTAGAGAGAATAATACTTTTACAATTGTGAAATATAATTTTTTTTTTGTTTAAATAAAGCTGTTACTAAAATGGTTTTAATATTTTAATTGCTTATTTGAAATCGTCGTGAGGACAGCTTTGATGTTAGCAAAAAAGTTTCCAAACATAATAATTTAAATTTTTTCAATGAAAGATTTTGGTAAATACTTTTAGAAGAAAATCTTTTCTTTAAAGCTATCTTTTTACATTTTTTTTCTAAAGATTTAGAATTTGAATAATCGCTTTTCTTTATTGTTGGGGTTAATTTTTTTCTGGGAATTTTCGAACTAACAAAACTTGTACAAATATATACCAATTTGGGTCCTGAAACATAGCGCGTACCAAAAGATTGACCTATTTTCAGCCACCTTGAAGATAACTGTCAAGATATCTACAAGTTAGATCTGTTTTTTACGTACATACATATATGCTGTATATTCTTGGGTTGGTGCAAAAGTGACTGACTGACAATTACTTCGAATTAAAGCACAATAATACAGAGTTATCCATTTATCGGGTTCAAAAGTAAATTTCAACAAAACACACATAAAGCTATGATTTGGATTCAACTTTTATTTCATTACAACTTGGACCTTGCCAGTATGCACGAAATACTGTCATTTAAATGACCGCCTCTGTATTGGTTGCAGCAGTGAATCCTTTTGAGATATTTCTGGACCACTTTTCGCACATTTCGGGCAGTATTTTGGTGATAACTTGACGAATGTTGGTTTTTAAATGCTCCAGCGCTTTGGAATGATCCGCATAAACACGGAATTTGAAGTAGCATGACAAAAAAAATTCAACGGTCTTTCGCCAAAACATAAAAAAACGCTTTCAGGAAACTTTTCATGAATAAAGACAAAATTGGTCGGTTCAATCACGTTTGAATCACCACATTTGTAGTAAGTTTTTACCATTACGCGTTCTTCGCTTGTTAAACAATATTCGTAAATGGGAAAACTTTTACTAAATAAACAACACTTCAGATGACAGGTGTTCAACAGCTGACAGTCTTGCCAGACAGGTAGTTTCGGAACCCCTGTATTATGTTTCCTCTTTTTATTAATTTATTTTTTTCAAAAAGCTTTCATCTGTCTTAAAAGGTTTTGTTTAATTTGTAAAAGATTTCGTTCAATTTAAAACCTGTTTCATTTAATTTAGAAAGGTTTCATTTAATTTGGAAAAGATGTCATTCAATTTGGAAAAGGTTTCTATTAATTTGGAAAATGTTTCATGTTTAATGAAACAGCATATTAGTTACAATGTGAAGAGTTAAAAAAACGGTTTTATACAGTTTTTATACTAACAAGCATTTACTATAATTTCCCAAATTTCAAATAAATTCTAAAACCACGTTCACCGATCAGTCGTTTAAAACAAAATTCGTCAAAGCCCAAAGTTCAAGCTCAATGTTCATACTCACATAGAGAGAGTGCGAAAACAAACCGAGAAGAAAAAAAGTGATGACAACATGTAATGATAAGGGGAAAGACGACAGCCAAGTAGCAAGTGTCTCACATATATAAACTCACGAAATTCAACCGAAAGTATAACCACAATAAAATGCATCGATATATTCAATACTACCGAGCATTTTGTGTTTATTCGCCGCAATAATTCGATTTCAAAGATCGTATGTTCGTTCGCGTGAACAACAAAAATACCCACTGCAGATTTTACCGGCCTAAGTGGCGCGTGAAGTTTGTTCTTATTGGTTCGTATACTTGCTAACCAACAAAATTGTTGTTGTTGTTGTTGTTTGTGCCAAGCAATCAGTGTGTTACTGCTGACGAGCAATATCACGTGTTGTTTGGTGAATGTTATATAGTTACAAAATTTTTGTATAGATTCCTAACACTCAAAAGTAAATACTGCGCAAGTACAACAAAATGTTGTTTTTGTTTTTAACACACATATATCGAGAATTTATCAAAATAAATAAATGCTTATATTTCAATAGTTTTATAGACTATAATGCATATTTCCTTCACCTTTTTGTTCACATTTGAGATTCAGATTCTCTGTTTTTTCGCTCTTCTTTTACTTTCGCACAATTTAGTAGTTACGTCTTTGCTTTTTACACAATTTTTTTGCTTCACTCTTTTATTCGTGATTGTTTTTTGATTTGCAAAAATCGCTGTTGTTTAGGTGTTTGTTCAAAAGCACATTGGTTTCAATCGCTAGACTACAACTTTCCGTAACCGCACCATTGGGAACTACGAACGCACTCGTTGTGAGTCAGTTGTGAACTAACCAAAATGTGTGTTGTTTGCTATTACGATGGATTTGGGGGGAAAATGTCTCTTGCTCTCAGTGAATTTAATGTGGAGAAAGTGGGAGCTAGTGCCTCAGATATTATTGGTATAGAGTGGAGGAATACAGTTGGTTTTTAATTTATGAGAATATTTCGGAGCATTTGGTATATTTTGAAATTTGTAGATGGCGTTTATCCGTAAAATATATAGACAGATAAGAAATAATTGAACGTACGACAAAATTCAAAATTCAGTGTAAAATATACATTTAAATTGTTGTGTTGAGTCTGTCTTTGATATTTTTGTAGCTCTTTCTTTTAAATACAAACAAAGAGTAACATAATTCTCTAAAATTATGCAGTTTATATGAAATTACTAAAATTCCGCATGCAGAGAATAACCCGGATATACACAAATTAACCATTAAATGCTCAAAAAGAGATAACTTCAAACGGTATTATTTTTCCATTGAAAATCCATGCAAACTGCACTGCGTATGGAATTACGTTTGCACAATAATTTCAAACAAAAATTTCAAACAAACCTGCCTTAAATGTAAAATTTTCTCTTTGTTCATTCCGAAAGTGCCATGAAAGATAATTTTCTTATGGAAAAGTGGCATGAAAGATATATTTTTCTTTTCATATAGAGTAATAAAGACAGTTTTCTTACAGAAGACCGCTGTTGTAGACACTTTTATAGAAAACTGTCATTGAACATATTTTCCCTGTAGAAAAATTTCATTGAATTTGGGCTTCTTATACAAGGGTGTAAAAAAGTGCCATTAAACCCAATTTTCTTATAGAAAAATGCCATTGAATTGAATTGAAAGAATTTTTTTTACAGAACATTGCCGTTGAAGACACTTTTCTCATAGAAATATTCCTCTTATAGAAAAGTGTCTTCAGTCACACTTTCATTTCTGCTCTTATAGAAAAGTCCCATTGAATACATTTTTCTTATATGAATATGTCATTGAAGCCAATTTTCCCATAACAAAGTGCCATGAAAAACAATTTTTTTTGGAGAAAACTGCCATGAAAAACGCGTTTTTACAGAAAAGTTTCAAGAAAGACACTTTTCACATAGAAAAATATCAAGGAATACATTTTTCATATATAGAAAAGTACAGTGAAAGACAATTTTTACATGGAAAATAATCTTCACCTGGAAGAGTCGTGAAAGACATTTTTCACATAAAAAAAGGTCGTGGAATATAGAATTTTTACAAAAGCATGTTAGAAGACACGTTTTGTAAAGAAACATAATTTTAAGAAAGCTTTCTTGAAAGAAAAATGTTTCTGAATGAACTTTTCTTACAGCAATTCCTTTTGAAGATAGTTTTCATTTAGACTGATGTCTTAGAATACAGTTTTTGAAATATTAACTCACTTGGAAGACGTTATTATTATAGAAAATTGATTTTTCTATAAGATTGCTTATATACAGGGCACTTTCATATGTGAATAGTGTCTTCCCGGACATTCGTATATAAGAGCATGTTTCAACACTCTTCTTTATAGGTTAAGTTGTATCAAGTTACTTCAGCTTAGAATTTAATCTTTCTTGAACAGTTAAATCTATTTTATATAAATTGTTTACGACTTTCAAGGTTTTTGCTGATACTTCGCAATAATTGTCCACCGGCCTATGATTTTAATAATTTATTTAGTGAACGTATTCTATATCATAAATATTATCGCTTATCTCTAAAAATTGCTCTGTGTGTGATATTTTATTTGTGCACTGATGGTACTTTAATAATTTGTTCAGTGTATAATGTGAAAGAAAAAGCTCTCGAACACATACGGAACACAGCAACGTAACAAGTTATCGATAATGGCTTAGATCGAAAGCACAGCTGATTGGGAATATTTCGATTTCACAAACTGTCAGAATCAGTGCCTGATAAATCTTCTAAAGAATCAGTTTGCGGAAAGAGAGACAGAAGTGGGTAGGAAAGCTTAAAAGGGGATTACAAAAAAGAAAGAAAAAATTGTGCTAACAAAAGATATAAACGGACCAGAAACATTTAGAGTTAATAAAACAAAAACCAGTGAATAAAAAAAGTGAGTCAAAGGTAGCCACAATTGTATAATAATGTCTTTTACCATAGTTGACTATTATGGGCCACAAAAGTCAAAATGTGGTTATTGCAAAGGCGTCGAGAGCAGGATAGGAAATGGTAAGTAGCATGCGAAAACAGAAGAAAAGAAAAGACTAAACAGTGGTGAAAACTAAACAAAGTAGAAAAAGGGGGAACTTGGCAGTATTAGTATTAGATATTCTTACATTAATTGTTTGATGTGCTAGATCTAGTAACTGCTATATTTAGGAATATGGATTGTTCTACATCATATTAACATTTGTGGAAGACGTTAATGATTTCTTATGCAATTGGAATCGATATTGGCGTTTGGCTTTCTAATGGTCACTTCCTTATTGATATCGTTCAGCTAGTGTGTCGTAGGCTGGTATCTATCTGACTTTTGCACATCCAGTTATTTGACAACAGTTGCTTTAGTAGCGGCAAAGTTCGATGACATTAAAAATCACATTTAATATACATCTGAGATGAAGTTAATGAACGGCCTTCAGTGACTAATGTGAGGGCGGGAAGATCATTCTCAATGTGCTGGCTCTGCCAAGCGCTCAAAATAGAGTTGTGTGCGTTCGTCTAAAAGTAGCGATAAATCGAAGTTTTCCCAACGTTTTGGTTGCGATGGGATACGTAATAAGCCGTATAAGTTATTTTGTTTTTATTTGTGTTCAATTTGCAAAATAGCCGCTATTTGAACTATTTTTTGTTGCTTAAATATTTTTAAACAAAACTTCGAAATGCGATACAATTACGATTTGTGATGACTAGGCAAATTTTGTAAACCATACCTATTCTGTAATTAATTCTTAGTTTGTTGTGAACGTATGGAATTATTTATTAATGTCTATTTAATATTTAGCTTACTTCAACACGTAGATCTTTTGCAAACAAGTTTTACGGAAATATAAGGCAAATGGAAACAAATAGTGTCTTTATGGATGTTGTGAAATATTTGAGTGAACAATCAATGAATTGAACTGGATAGATAGCCAATAATGAGTTTAATTAGATTATAGTAAAAGTAATCCAAACGGTTGCAAAGTGCTTGGGAATGGCAAATAAACTTTTTAAAAGCAGATACCGAAGCAGCAGCAGATGTCGAATTTGATGTCATCGAAATTGGTGCTTGCTTGTGAAGGAAGAAAGGAATCAGCTAAAATTTTCATACCAAATATCATTCTAACAAAACGTATTTTACCTTTAAATGCTGTTTTGCGTGGTATTCACTGATTTGCAAACGCTATCATAATACATTTTTAGCCTAAGTTCTTCTGAAATGATGGGTTTGAAATTACACTTGAGCGGACGCGATCAAATGGTCGGCGCCTATAGAGATTTAAGTAGGAAAAACCTGACGACTTTTAAATTCCTGTTTGGACTACAGCGCTGTATTCTTCGTGTGTAATACAAAGATTTTATTTTACAAGTTGGGTTGGCGAGGTCATGGAGTTTTAGTCGCTATGAATCACTTCGACGGGAAGCGTCGCGCATTTTGCGTGCGCGCATTTTACGAGAACTCTCGTTCATATATTGCTACTAGGCGACTATATTGTGCTGAATATGGACTACGGCGAATTAGTGAAGCTCCGAGTGCTAATTTAATTAAAATATAGGTAAAGCGTTTTGAAGAGACCGGTTCAACATTTAAACCACAAGCAAATGGTCGCCCAAGAACATCTAGGACCGAAGACAATGTTGAGAGAGTTATGGAGTCAGTACGAGGAAATCCACAAATGTCGACTCGCAAGAGATCGTCTGTCTTACAATTATTGCGACGAAGTTTGCAACGAATTTTAACATTAGATCTTAAACTGTATCCATATAAGCTGCAATTAACACAAGAATTGAAAGAGTCTGACTTCATAGCAAGGCTAGCATTTGCTAATGAAATGCTTAATCGATTTTCCAATTTCGACAATACCCTTTTCTCTGACGAGGCTCATTTCCTTATGAATGGGTTCCTAAACCGTCAAAATTGTCGTTACTGGAACAGTGAAAATCCCAAAATCAAACACCAGAAACCATTGCATAGTCCTAAAGTGACAGTATGGGCAGCAATCTCTGGCAGAGGAATAATTGGCCCTTTTTCTTCGAAAATGCGCGGGGCCAAAACGTCACGGTTAATACGGAACGCTATGTTGAGATGTTGGACTTGGTTCCACCAAGGTGGAGCTACCTGTCACACATCAAATGACTCCATGGCGGTGGTGAAACAGATGTTCCCTGGCAGACTGATTTCGAAAAGAGGTGATATCCCATGGCCCCCACGTAGTCCAGACTTGACGCTTCTTGACTTTTTTTTGTGGGGATACCTTAAACACAAAGTCTACAGTAATAATCCAAGAAACATCGTTGAGCTCAAGGAGAATATCCGTGATGAAATGACGGTCATTACACCAGTATTACTGAAGAAAGTTTTCAATAATTTTCATTTGCGGTTAGAGGAGTGCCGTCGTAGAGAGGGTCACCATTTAGATGATGTTATTTTTAAAAAATAAACTCCATTTATTACTCTACAATGCCTTAGATTTATTTTAACCGTACCTTTTGCGTTTATTTCTTAATCTATTTTTTAAATATGCAAGTTCTATTGCGCCACCCTGTATAAGGCGATATAAGCTGAAATTTAATATGAAAATTGCCTATTTTTATATGTACTATATATGACTTGAGTGTTTCTCTGTTAAGATCCATTCGATCTCAGTTCTTAATTTTCGTTAAAAAAACATATATATATGTATATATATACATATACATATATATACATATGCATATATATATACATATACATATATATGTTTCAGTTAATTTATTGAACAGTCTTGTAGTTTAAAGTCTTTTGGTCAATGCTAAGCAAATTACAAAATTAAGCAAATAAAATAAATTCTACTGGAATTAAAAAACAAAGTATAACTTAGAATATAACATCAAATTAGCTAGTAACTATTTACTTATAACGCTCAAATTATAGTGCACTAAAATAGGCGAAATTGAGGGAAATAAAAATAATTTAAATATTGAATGGATATATAGGTACATATGTTTTTTTTTTTTTATTATCAAGTTAACAATTTTACAGCTCCAAACTGTTATCATAATATGCATATATAAATCACAATATGCATAAATTGGAATAAATACTACTCCAAAGTAAATGTAAAAGTATATATCAAATAAAAAGTGATCCCTTATTTACTTAATTTAATTTAAAATAGTGTTTTCGGAAAAAATTTTCCTTGAATAATTAAATTTAATTTTTATTCTGTTTTTTAATTCTATTACAAATTAATCACCGCTTTTTCTTGCAGAATTATTTAAATTTACGTGATCAATTCGCATTAATCAATTGATTATTCATAACACAAAATACTATAACAAAACAAACTTCCAAGCACATTAAAAAAATTTTCTTCATTACAAAACGCTTACAAGAAGGGACTTCTTGCGTATGATATTCCTCAATGATATTCTTCATCTATAATTATCCGCTTGAGCCATTTTTTTGCTCTTTGATATTGCCGTCAGATAGTTTGCTGTCCATCTTTTTGTATTTGTTTCTTTTTTTCATTCTGAACGGGAAAATGATTATCGCTAAACTTATTATTTTTTCTTTCTTTTTTTTTTTTTTTTGCATTTAGTTAATTAAATCTTAAATTAAAATAAATTACTTGGAGGTATTAATTTTTGCCATTTAATCTGTTATTAAATTTTTCGTTATATTATGGAGTAGCTGTAAATTACAATTAAATTTATAATTCCGTATTTTATAACGAAAAACATATATAGTGAAGAATGCTAATAATCGAAGTAGACCGTCATTATGTAAATCACATTTTTCTGGTATTAAGACGTACAAACTTTTTTATAACATTAATATTGTAAAGTTGTATAATGCATCTGTTATTAAATTATGGAGGAGATACGTTGTAATATTGTAATTTAATCAAATCTTCCTTAAGGCTTAAAATTATAATCCTGAATAAATAAATTAAATTAACTTAAATTAAATTAAGCTTATATTTGCTGTGCTTCTCCAAAAATACTTACAAGTGAAGTACCCATACGTTTATCAAAATTTAATTTAATAAAATTTAAATCGGATTACAATATAACACTAGTTGAAAAAACTACATTCCAAAAAAAAGACCAGAACCAAAGATTTGTATTTTGGGATCCTCCCGGCCGCATGGTTTAAACAATCATGATCTCCTAAATTTCCCATTTCCCCATAGGAAGTATGTAAGTCAATTGCAATTGGCAAAAATATTGCTCATACAAGGACTAAAAGGACATCCAGAAAATCGATCAATGTGAAAATTATATATGGTGACAGGTTGTAGATAAGGGAAAGAAGGGTGCAAATACTTAGCCTCTTGTGGGCGTAGTTAGTTGAAAAAATAAAAAAGTGAATTTTCGATGAAAAAATGGGGTAAGTCGATATATAACTTATGAGAAAGGGACGCTTTTGACGTCACTACCACTACCACTCTGGCGATGAGAACCTGAGTATACACCTGCTATATCCTCCTGTGGAAAAATGTGTCTATTCGTTTTTTAATTTTTCCTCCAATTTTGTCACTGAATAGTATGTATTTGTAAGCGGACCGCCGTAATTGAAATCTTTATTTTGGAAACGTACTGAAAACACGTTATTTCAATCGATGTACTCGTATTATGTCTGACAAAAGGATATTTCACAAATAAGGTTCTTTTATTAGGCTTGCAATGGTGAACGCTTCAAAAATATATATTATTTTAAGTATGTTTGATAAGGCAAAGATGAATTTATATTAGGAATAGGAAAACACAGTTAAGGCAGTTTTGGTTAATAGATTGTTCGATGTTTTGTTGGTTCATTGTTTTTTACTAATGTTTCCATCTTTCAGACAACAATGTAAATTTTTATGTACATATAGCGATTATCGATTCGGGTTTTAAATACATTTGATTAAAGATAGATTTTGTGGTGATTCTGAAATTAATTTCTAGTTTGTTGTGTTAATATGCATATATTTGTTGCAATGGTTTCTATTTAAGTGTACAGCGCACATTGCAAATATTTGCTCAAAATTAAAGAAATTAAATAAATAAAGAAATGTTAAAGAAATTATCATAATTATTATATAATTATTATATTATAATATTGTCTGTCTATCTTTATGCCTTATATCATGTGCGGCATTGAAGGTACATATTGAGGCTGCGTGGCTAACACGAATAAAATTGGTTCTTGCTTTGACAGGATCTGTAAATATGTTTGCGGAAATTGCAGCCGATTAAATTATTCTGATTACGCACGACAATTTCTTCGCTGTGTTGCATCTATTATTTCTTCTGCATTATCAAATATAGAAAACTAGAACAGTTATTAGATAACCATATCTTTTATAAAATCACAGTTACGCTTTGAGCGCTTTAACAGAAGCATTCTACATCGTTTATATTACATTATTATATATATTACTTGGCATATTGCCTTTCTCACTAAGTTTCCTGGTATTTAAGCGTTCACTAACGTAGCTTTTCTCTAATTCTGATGTATAAAATAAATATTGACCTTCTATGACGCTTTTATTTTCTTGCACTGAAAGCTTTTTCATTATTTTTTCAAGTCTATAAAAAACGTCCGTTAGGTTAGTTTTTAATCTAAGTATAAAAAAGATAAATATAAAACTAATTATTGTGTATCTATCAATGTGTTGCCTTAGAGGCCGTTTGTTGGTTAATGAAATAATACATTAATACAAAAATAAAGTTTAATTTATTCCAAATGTGTACATCTTGTGCAAATTAGATTTCTTAAAAAGTAAGATTGACTTGAATGTATTCTCTGTTGGCACATGCATATATCTGGATTACCGGAATAATTTCCAAACATATAAAGTATATCTTAAAGTTGTTAAAGATTTTGTGAACAAGTGGCGTAGTTGATACAATGAGGGGTTAAATTCGACAGACAGCCGACAACGCCTATTATTAGCTCTTAGTTAATGTAATTCAAACAAACGGAGCATGCTAGAAAAGAATTATGACCAACTTTATAAAAATTAATATGGAGAATTTGGTGTTATTGGAATCTCCATTTCCTTATAAAGTCAGGTTTGTTTGCCTCAACCAGTTTTTGTTGTTCCTGGCTTGTTGTTGGCCGCGTTCAACATGATCCTTACTCAGGTTTTAATTTACGATGACGGGTTTGAGCGGCTTTAACTTCCAATTCCTCAATCATTGTGGCGACTTATCCAAGATTGCTTTGAAGCTTAGCTGGGCACAAAGCCTGTTTGATTTATTTTAAACAGTTGACATTATTCAAACTAGTGTTACTAAAAATAACGTTGACTTTTATGAGAAACCAAGACAAATACCCGAATTAAGTGGATGATTTTCAGTGCATTTGATGTAGTTTAATTTTGGGCAGAAATGCAATGATTGATTTCTAATTGAATGCCTATACCAACTGGAACCATTGCACCGAATCAAAACGACTGTTCATATTGTGTTCAAAGTCATTTCATTAATATAAACAAAGGTTCAAAAGTGGATTGAGCTACTGAATCGAATTAACACGTAACTTCATATTGTTTGCAGCCCTGACAATGACAAACTGATACCTGTTTGCTGGCATAAGAATAAAAACGTATTCCAACCAACTCATTGTTATTGCCCACAGAGTCATCAAACACATGTATTTACTTTATTAGTATACAAGTAGATGTTGCTATTAATATGTATTGTTGTTGTTAGACAATGGTAGACATAGATTGGGATTTCTTTGCAATCCGTCGCAATTTGCGGTGTAGCTCGTTTTTTTCTATGTTTACTGAAAATAATTAACCATTGGTCAATGATTCCTTTCTATTCTAAATTAATGGAACTACGTATGACGTTTTTGTTTGAAGCTTGATGGATTTCCCCAATTGGAAAATGCATTATTACCAAATAGTCTCTAACAAAGAAAGAATTGCGATATCTGAAGCGGTATTTTTTTCCTGTGATGCAAATGAGTCATTTGTCATTTCATTAATTGAAAGATTGAACTCTAATAATGTATTTATGTATATTTATGTATTTATAATAATGTATTTATTTTGCTACAACTTATTTTTGATTTATTACTATATCTTAAACGCGTTAAAGATTGTAAAAGGTTTTCTAATAAATTCCTTCGATTATTCAAAAGATGGCACCACATATTTTAACGTAGCTTGGAAAGATTGAAAGTAATTTTGTGTAGTTACATTTTCTGCTTATCCAAAAAAAAAGAAAAAAGTTGAGATAATAAATAAATTTACCCCGTCTCATCTGGATGTAAAAATTGAGCTATTTTTGACTGTCGGTTTCCGAGATACAAGCAAGCTTATTTGCATTTTAGCGATTTTTAAACGTATTGATTTTTTCAATTTCTTTTGGCAAGAAATATAACTAAACCCTTTTTGTTCAATCCGAAAAGTTAGCTAAATTTGATAGTATTTGAAATAAACTCCTAACCTTGTCCCTGCAGTTTCAGTTTGTTTCTGAGTGACATATTTTTTTGTCAACCCTTTGAACTGTGCTAGAAAGCATACAGAACAAACCTCAAATTCAAAATGCTGAGGTATTTGCGTAGAAATTAAGGTAAAACCAATTTCCCCCTGAAATTAGGATTTCAATCCACCAGACATGCTTTACGTCAGCCAAATCACGTTTAGAAGTTAATACGTGTATATTGTCACCACCGCTTTCGAATAGCTTAGCAGCTTTGTTGTTTCTTGTCTGACTGATTTTGACTTGGTAGTGGTTGAGCTATGCTATCATACCCAATCGATCTCACATCTTCACCAATCCAATTATGGTTTCTCGCAACGGAAGTTGTCGGAATAGTTCCATATTCTCAGCTCATACTGTCTATAGAGTGGCCAGATTTACATGCTTTTCTTTGCAGGGAGGCAGTGCAGTACCGCAACCTTTTGTCAGTTAATCTCTTGGAAGGAGTCCCAAGCTTCATTTTTATCCCTGTAATTTTCTATATATACTCGTCTCTGCCTTTTTCTCGATTCCTCAACTGTCAATCATTTAGTTTAAATGTCATGTCCACCTCGCTCCTCTAATTTGATATTGGCCGCCGGGTAGCGTTCTTAGTATTATTCTTGATTCCATTCCCGACAATTAAAGAAGTACTTTACAGTGTTTCATCACTGTACGATGAACGGAAAGTTAGTGCAACTAACATACTATAGATGGCTATCAAGTTAGAGATACAAACAACTTTAAAGGTTGCATCAACAAACGGTTTTTTATGATTATATACTATTTTAGCAATTACTGCAGTTTTTATCTCGAAATATTGACATCAACGCAGTATCGTATTCCCATAGTTAGAAATGAAATCGAATACTTTGGTAAATATTGAATACTTATTTGTAAAGTAAATGCTGTGCTAGTTTTGCGCTTTTTTGTCATGACAATTATCCAAACAAGCAAAGCTAGTCGCATTTTGAGGCCTGATGAGATCGTTGCGAATTCAATCCATTCATTAGCTTGTTTCCATTTGGTGTGTTTTGCTTAGTGGTGGCATCATTGGTCCGCCTGGTTTCGTAAGGTTTTGGTGGTCAGCGGGGAATATTAAAGGGACGTCACAATCAACTTTTTGGGATAGAAATAAACGGCATGAACCACTAGACTACGCCGTTAGACTTTTTCTTGTGAGAAGCTGTTAAGTGCCAATGCTATGCGGATAACCTACGAACGAACACTAACTTAATTGCTGGAGTTATTTGCGAAATAAATCACAAAAAACCATCAAAAACATACTGAAAATTGAGTTAACATGATAGTCTACTGTCAAGCTAACCGGGGCAGCTATAGGAGAAGCTGTGTTTTTTGCTCTTACCACTAGCTAGTAATTCTTGAGACAATATTGACTCATGTTTATTTTATTACACCGCTAAATGAACAATCTTTTATAACGTAGCGCTCCAAAGAAATTTTCAACTAATACGTAGAACGTACGTGATGTATACAATACCAGTTATAAATCACGTTAATTCGTTGAAATTATTTGTGTGAAATTATCACTGTCGAAACTAATTCTAGGCACGTAGCAGACACTGCGACTTTCGAATGCAATTTAGTATAGCTCACGGAAATGCGAAATATTCGACACTTTGGCATTGATTAGAGAATACATTTTCTCGAGATTTTTCATTACCTGGGAAATCATTACCGGGATGCCAGAAAATTCTTGAAAATTCCAGGAATTAATACTAATAATTTGCAAAAGAAAGGTCGTTATTTTCTACAAATTTTGGGATATTTCAGTTAATGGTAAATTAAATTTAAATTTCGGTTAATGCTCAGTTAGTTTGAGGAAATATCCTAAAATCTTTAGAAATCTTAATTCTTAAATCTTTTTCACTCTTAATTTTCATACCAATGGGTAATTAAATAAAGAAATAAAATTTGGACTGAAGTTGTCTGATAACAATTGCTTACTTTAAAATCGGCAACAATTATTTTCTTAATCCTTAATCAAACTCAAAACATAGTAACAAATGTTGATTAGAATATTTGAGACTTCTTTTTTGTAACCATCAAACAGACGCAAATTTATCGTACACGGTAGTAGTTATACGAACACGAAAGGATAAAAGGATATTTTGGCAAGTTATTATTTAGGCGACTGAATCGTTTCTGTAATAATACAATAAATATGCTATAGATAGAAAGAGACTAAGGGAACATTAACTTTAAGTGGTACATTGAAAATGACGGCTGTTTCCCGCTTGAAATACTGACAAGAATGGCATATTATGTATTCGCAGTTTGAAATTAACACCACGAATGTACTTAGTCAACGTTGGCAATTTTAAATTTGGAAAACTAATTTTAAGAATAAGCTTCGGGTTTATCTTGGAGACTTATGCATTCTTATGCATTCACAGATTCACGCTGATTAGAATGTTTATGTTTTTTTTTTTAACTAGAAATAAGTGCAACGAAGGACGAAAAAATTTGAAAAATTTGATGAAAATTTATGATCTTATCTGATAAAAGTTTTCATTAAATTTGTTAAGATCTTGTTAAGACCATGTGTGTTTGCGGTTGAAATATGGAAATGCTTCTCACATACAATGAGTTAACACTCATTCCATGATTTAATACTTAACAGGACATACAATTTAACCATAATTCCGAACGTTAGTTTGAATAGCATTTACTAGACTTGTCGATTACTAGACTGCTCGAAATGTTCGCTAGACACATTGACGTGTGTATAATAATAGGTGGTTGATTCGGGTCTCGGTCTCGGTGGGAAATAACGATCATATATATGATAGCAGTTTGTTCTAAGCACAATGCCACTGCCGATCACTTATTAAGTATTACATCCAAAAAATTATTAAGCAAAAAAACAAAGTCTTCCTGCAATTTGATGAACTCATGTCTCCAAGAATTAATAATAGCAGCAGGGAGAGTCATTAATGAGTAACAAAAATAAGACCCATGTGACTGCCCTGTAGTACCCTGACGGAACAGAAATTGATCTAGAAAATGCGCTGCCAAAGATAGTCACCTTGCACTGTTTCAAAATTATATTTGGAACTCCACTAGGCCAAAAGCCAACAGCAGATCTCAAAGGTCTTTGGGCCCTTCCCTATGTTTCATAACTATTTCAAATAAAGTCCGTTATACTTTACGCCGTTCAAAAATCATAGAATTTGTATGGAATTGGGAAACGTATCGAAATTCATTTTAACTGACGTATGCTATGAAAGTGAATTTAAACTGAAAAATGTATTTAGTAAATTATGAACAGCATTCGTGAATATTTATTGAAGGTTTATAAATTAAGTTTTCATAATAAAAATTTTTTTTAAATCCTCAATAAGTTATTATGAATATGACCCCACATGTCTTAGCATTTTATCGCTCTGCTAGAAAAACGCATTAAATTCCTTATAAATTTCAAATAATTTGTATTAGAACTAATAATAAATTATATTAAATGGCTTTTGCAGAAATTCAAATATACTTAAATTTCTCCTATTTATAAAATAAAGTTAACAAAATCATCATAAACCTTGAAATGTCGTATTATAAAATAAATTAAGGAAAATCAACATGGATTTTTTAATTGATGACAGTTTTGTTTCCTCATTTTTATATCAAAAATACACAGTTTCTATCGCATTGACGTAACAAAATCAAACCGGCGACAACCATAAAATTAGGTCATGTTCTCCAACATCTGAAGCAAAGAGGGGAAGAACAATGAAAGAATACACAATAAATAAAGTGGATGCTCTCATAACAATAAATGTATGATTATACAGATCCAACCAATGTCAAGGTTACCAAAAGTTTGTTTTATGTAGAAATAATAGTAGTGGCACATTTCCATATATAATGTATTCATTCTGAGAACGAATGTGATTCGGCTTACAATTGTTTTGCCAAACCTGAGTAAAAAGTATAGGATTGCGTTATCTATTCAATAAATTCAAGGTTATCTGTTAACGATTTCCATCATCTAAAATTTTTAATAATTTATTAATCAAACACTTAAACCTTTCCGATAGCATATTAATATTTAGAACAATGAGTACAATAAGTAAGCTTATTTACTTACATAATAACAAAAGAAACAAATTCATATTGTCAATGACGAATATTTCATACAACAAAAGTGGTATTAATTGGTCGTAGAAGAAGTGTTGAATAAGTTTTCGCTTCAGGCTATAAGAACTAACAGTGATGTTCTTAATATTAGAAGGCAAAGCATTCCATTGCCTATCTACCAAAAATGGGTAAGATTATTTGTATGCTGCCATACCTTAATAGTTAATGAACATATTTAAAATCCTGGCGAAATACAATAAATTAATTTCGATTGGCAAAAAAGTAACAGATAATTTTAACTTTTTAAAAATCTTCAATCCAAACTAGAATTCCTTATTCTAATTCTGACAATGGGCTTCGGAATATACGATTTGGCTCCTTGGAAGTAGTTCAAGGTAAATCACTCAGACAACATGACGTTTTCATACCTTCACTCGAAGGAATGGAATTGTATATCATTTGATACGACAAAAGCGTAACAGCCAAAAAAAAAGCGTCAATAAGGTACGAAGTAGATGAGATTGGACCATTGAATTCAGCCGTTATGCGCTTGATAATAATCCCAGAACTAAATTGGATTACAGTGCCATGTCCATTCGGGAACATCCTATGCAAATTGAAATTTAATTTTCCTCCTACAAAAAGGGGTAGCTTCTATAACTTAAATTTTTGTCCATAGCATTTATTATTTTTCATTCAGTTGTACTAAACTTAGTATTGCGTATTAATTGAGAGCATTTGTTGATTAGATCCTAGCTACCTTATGCAGCAATGTAAAAGGATGTGGGGTGAAACCAGCTTACCTGGCTGAAATTTCCTTACTGGTTTTGTGGCAATTCAGCCTTTGATGAAGTTTTTTTTTTTTTTGATGAAGTTCATTATGCTTGGACTTGTATCTCTTTCGGTATGCATTGCTGTAAATGATCCATTTTTTATCCCCAGTGATAACGTGTTTCAAAGAGGAATCATTTTGTATATTTCAAATGGTTGTCGATGATGCTGTGCAAAACTTTCACCTTCTCTGCAACTTCCGAAAAGAAACTGGTCAATCCGACTGGTTGTACTCACCAACCTCATGTGACTGTGGTGCGCCAGTGGTTATCTTTGGTTGTGAAATTTTTTGAACAGAATTTCATGAATAAATGTTGGCTCGCGCGTTCTGTAATAAAAGTGACAAATGTGGGGAAATTATACGTGAATGTCTCGATATTATTACCAATGTAATTTAAAAGTAAACTAAAGAGTAAAATGTTGTGACAAATCACAAATTAGAGCTTGAAATGTCAGTTGTGTAATGGTAACATACAATTTGATCAGCTACCTTCAAGCATCAGCCATGTGAAAAAGCCGAAATTATTTTCTTGCCAACATAATAATTATTAAACAAATATATTTAGGGAATAAAATAAAAGAAATATAAGCATCTTAACTGTAGGTAACGCTGAAGTAGCATTTCAAGCTCAGAATAGGCGCACCTGCACTGACGGCCATATAAGTACATACCTCAATACTGGAAGACTGTAAAGCAATGTACAAAAAAAAACATTTTTTTTGCTCTTTGAGTGTTTCCTCCTGACAATAACTGTATCCAGGCGACTGACATTTTATTACTTGAAATTAGAGTTTGGATAGGTGACCACTATCAAGCGTTTTTTCCAGTGTTTCTCGCTCATTATTCAGTAAAAAGAATGGTAATTTCAGTAAGCGAAAAATTCAACTTTTTGTTTATTGAAATATACTTAAATCTAGTATTTATTGTTGTAGCCATTCTTTGCATCGATAGTGTTAATATATCAAAATCTTTTGTAATGCCTTTACATTTGAAGAATATTTGTTTTTCACTTTTTCATAAACAAGTTGCCATAAATTTTCTTTAGTGTTAGGATCAGCAGATTACGGCAGCCGCTTCAAAAGTTATGCACCATCTTTGTTTAACAAGTTTTACGTTAGGCGACTAGCATATTTGTGATAATTACCATGTTGAATTAGTTTCAACCATTGAACTCGGAATAACTTCTGTTTTTATATCTTTGATAATAAGTTTCCATAATTTGCAAAATTGTGTCTCTTTTTTTATTACTATTTGATTTCACAAATTTACAAATGTATTATCGAACATAAAAAACGTTGAAATATGTAGTTTAGTTTAGTCAGCATAGTGCCAGCTATAATATGTACATGATTTTTAATAATTGCTACGAATATATGTTTCACATCTACATCTTAGCTCGTTTCTTTTACATTTTCCAGGTATGCACGCCTATACAATGAGCCCACAAGACTATCAGGAATTGATCGATCGTGGCTGGAGGCGTAGCGGTCATTATTGTTATAAAATGGTTAACACAACTGCCTGTTGTCCTCACTATACTATCAAGTAAGCTTTGTTCATTTATAATTTTCTTGGCCAATTACTGACACACTTCTTTTACGTTTCGAACAGATGCAATGTCGCAGATTTCAAATTATCTAAGTCACAAAAGAAAGTCATCAAACGAATGAATCGTTTCTTACGCGATGGCAAACGTGATAAAAATGAAGAGCCTTCAGCTATAAATGGCAAAACTAGTACGGATGCCAACGAAGAACCCGAATGTTCTATACGTGAAGATATTCAAACATCCAATGTACCCGTAAAAGAAATTAATTTGGAAGCTTTTTCTAAAGCTAATGCCCAGAGAGGGCTAAATGAAATAAGGCCAGCGACAACTACTCAAAATAAATCCGAAACAAAAAACATAAATGCCAGTAATAAAGTGGAAGAATCTCCTAACAACAGCAAGAAATGTGTGTGTTTATACAGGCGTCAGCGCTCTAAGTGTTACCAATTAAAAATGTTACGATTGTGCCAATTTTGATTTTTTTGTTATTCAAAAACATCAGTACATCGTAAAAATACTTCAAACGCTTAGAAAAATACGCTTTAGCGTGGTATCTGTCCGAAAAGACTACATACGCTGCACGAGTGTGGCCTGATGGTATTTTGTCCCTAGCTCGGCGAAGAGCTATAATCCGGCGAATATGGTAGCCATAGCTGTGAAAAAATGAGGTTGAGAATTTTTTCTTGTAAGTTAGATTTCATAGAATGGTGCCGAGTCTCGTTGCAACGTACAATTGTTTCTACTAAAGTGATTTCATTTAAAATCTTTCTACGGTGAGATTGTTGATTTAGCTTTCATGTGGCAGTTACGGCGGTTCAAATCATCGTTGATGTAAACGCTTGCTTTTGCAGAGCAATTCGCTTTGTTGTCTTGCTAAGGGAACAACTGCCTTTTGTACAGTTGTTAAATTTTGCAGTTCTGTGTTTTGTCGTTTCTTTGATGCTAACAGTATCGTTGTAACGTGTAATGGTCGGATACACAAACATTTTGTTCACACGTAAATGTGGTAGCTCATTTGACTTGTTGAGATTTTACTGCCAAATACGAAGCAATAACATTGTTGCGTTTGAATTCCATTTCGATGATTTATTTTGACTGCGACGTAAAACGATATGTTTCTGTATGCTTATAAAGTGCATAACAGGTTAACGTTTGTCAAAAAATGAACACGCTGTCATTAGCTCTTTGGTTTCTACGACAGCGTAAAGTTGGTAATATTTCGAGCGTTTACCTCCGTTGTTTAAACCAAACATTTGATAGAAAGTTACATTTTATGTTTCATATTCTAGCCATAGACGGCGCGCACCCTCCATGCAAAAAAGCCAAACAAATGCGTCTGGAACGTTGTTTAGCTAAACAAGCAGCTAAAGGCTTACCACCGGTAATCGAAAAGAAAGCTCCCAGAAATCAGGAAAAATCTTTGCAGGAGCTTCTCAACGACAACCAGCCGGATGACAAACACAAATTAAAGGTATCTCCAATTTAAACTTTTTATCATAACAAATGGTACAACATTTAGCTTGCAACCTGTTTGTGGCTGAGGACGTAGTTAAATAGTTACTCCATTTCTATAACATACTATTGTCCGCTTATTAGTTCTATTATCAGCTTTATCGGTTTATCGCTTACTTACAGATTGTCTTAGTACCATCCACTAATAGCATTTACACGGATACGGCTTTTGCGTTGTATCGAAAATACCAATTAACCATACACAATGATAATCCTGAACGTCTAGAACCAAAACGGTTGCAACGCTTTTGTTACAATTCACCTTTAAAGGTAATTCCATAATAACAAATTGTCGTCCCTTTTGTTTGATCTATTTCAGCTTAAAATTATACATGTGGATAGCGAAGACTTTCATAAAACTTTGCGAACAACTTATGCTCTGTACAAAAAGTATCAGACGCGAATACACAATGATCCTCCAACGCATGAGAAAGAATATTTGGATTTCCTGCAACGATCACCGTTAAAGGTGAACGATTTTAAATAGTTTAAATAGATCTTGTTTTGAGGGAAGCAAATAATTATATAAGTAAATTGAGTAAAACAAGTAACATAATTAAACTTAGGAATCTTAATCGTTTAGCTCCGTTTGTTTTCATATTATAAGTTTATTTAAAGAACATTAGATATTTGTTTCTGTTTCATATTCGAAACCATTATTCAATTCAACAAAATAAAAATTTATCTTGATTCTGTTTCTCTATGAAAACATAATGATATGGGCATTTTGATTCGTGAATCTGGCACGAAAGTATAGTTTTATGCAGTTTCGTTTCTTAATCTTTTGGCAGAGAAAAACATTATTTAGTGCCAAATTGTGAAAGGCATTCAAATAATTCATTTTCTGAATTGATGATACCAGGCTCTCAGAAATATTCACAACTACTCAAAAATATTGGTTGTTTTTTGAATTGAAAAGTTTGAAATGAAACACAAACAGAAAGGTTCACAAATTGAATTATTTGGTTCTAACATCATTTCGGGTGTATGAGTTATAATCCAAATTATCTGTAATTTCGTTTTGGATATATGAAACAGAAACAAAATTCACTACAATTTTAATGTGATTGTCGGAATCAGAATTAAAATTGTGTATATATTTGATTTGGATTCCAGAAACTGATACAAACCAAAGCGGGTTTCAGATTTGAGTTCGTTTTAATGGCGGTCCCTGATTTAAATAAGTGAAATAAAAGAAACAAAATAATATTTAAATAAATTAGTTAGGTAAACGAAAGTAACAAAATTAAATAAGTTATAAAGCAAATAAAATATATATAAAATATAGAAAATAAAATAAATAATTTAGGCACGTGATATAGAAAATAAAGATAGTAAACAAAAGAAATTACAAAAAATAATGAAATATATATTATTACGGAGAAAAAATTCATATAAAAACAATAACGAAAAAAGAAATAATTATTGAATTTGATTGCAAAGTGAGACACTTCCGAATTGATACATTTATGACAACGAATAACACGATAATCAAGTCTTTTAAGTCTTCTATCGACTGAAAGCAGAGTAACTCGTAGTGGTAATTTGAGTTTTGGAAAGGGGAAAAAGTTGGTCATATCGTGTGAATACGTTGGTTGTCCGTTCACAATGATAGCCTTGTGAGATGGTGCAAAATCCATGAGTTTTCTTTCCCCAAATCTGGCCCTATTTCGACCAATTTGGCTACCCAAATGATACATAATGCCCGGGTTATATTTTTTTTAAATATCATTTGGCCTTCTGGCAAGAATTTCCAGAGCACAACACCGCGCAAAATAAAGGAAACAGTCAACGTTACCTTGACTTTTGGCCGACTTCGACGTATTTTTTTCGGGTTTGGCTCAGTTGGCAAGCGCTGTTGTATTGGAAGTAATGGAGCGGCAATGCGTTTCATATGCAAACAATCGTGCAAAATGGTACGAGTTAATTCGCGAGGCACAGAAAGTTCAGCGAATATATACAAAATTACTGACGATTTTCAATGACTATTTCCTGCACTTCATATATGTTAACCTCAGTTGATGGCATTGTTGGCTGTCCCTAGCGGGGGAGCAAATCTTTCACCATATCCCGACTGTTTTTGAATGCACTGTACCACTCATATACATGTATTTTTGATTAATTCAAGTTACCGTAAGCCTAGTGCTACCATTTCATTACAAATTCATTTGGAATACAACGTTTGAGACAATTTTTTTGTTCGATATTTTTATTCACTGTAAAAATCGCAAAACACATTTAAGATGAATTGACAAAATCGAGCCTTATAAAGAATTTAAATGACTGAACACATATAAACTCCGCGCCGGTATAGAGGGCAATTGTATAAATTTAGCGGCAAAATGGATTTTGTCAGACCCCTTAAGCGAGTTTTTTAACGATCAATTCATAATGAATTTAATTTCAATAGATGAAGGCAAAGCACTGATGACGGTTGTTGAACTTGTGCATTATTATTTATATATTATATTTTCAAACCTCATGACGGTTTTCAATGAATATTGGAATATTGATAAAAGTAAAATAATACAACAAGACCTGAATACAACAAAGACCTGAACCAAGATTATGTTTATACAAAATTTCAAGCAAATATATATAGTGACAGTTTATAGAAAATTTATAAAAAATAAATGAGTAATTTTCAGGAATATTATGGGAAAGGTTTATAAAATTATAGAAAATGATAAGATAGTGAATGTGTAAACCATAAACCTAGTTTTAATTTTAGTGCTTATTGTTTAATATCTGTTTCACCTGCATTTCCGAAAATTCTTGAACATGGCCATTGTAACTGAACTTTTACTTGTCCGAGTCAATTGAAATTTCTTTGTTATCTTATGGAAACATCTTTTAAAGTTAACAGCCAATTTTTCATAAACTAATTATTTATTTAACTTAATTATTTATTCAAAAACTTGTAAATTTGTATCTGGCTTCTCTTGTGCACATCTTGTAAACCTATATCATTATTTTTGTCAGTTTATCAAGACTTTCAGCACGATTTCATATTTGGCGTCATTATTTCACGATAACTCCTATATTTCAAACTCATCTTTTACTATAAGTATATGTTGATGATAACCAATTAAATCCGTACCAAGATACTATATAAACATCTTGGTACGGATTTCGGATACACCCACCAGTGATAATAACATAAACTTCAACATTAGTAAACTTAACGTATTGTATCATGGTGCTCCGGCGGGGAAAGTCCTCTCTTAATATTTTGTCGTTTTCATAAAATTTAAATCACTATGTAGCCAACAGGGCATTGATTAGTTAATAATAAATATAAATTAATAGTTGAGGAATTGGGTTCAAATGTTACTGCATTGCATATAACTATCAGAGATGTTAATGTTTTTGACTTCATTTTGTTTTACTATTTGTTATAATACTTCAGTGTACACTTTTTTCACTCCCTTCTTGTAGCTGACCAAAGTTGCTGATGGCCCACCCTCAGGATATGGCTCCTTCCATCAACAATATTGGCTAGATGACAAACTAATTGCCGTGGCTGTTGTTGACATTTTACCCTATTGTGTTAGTGCTGTTTACTTTTTTTACGATCCCGATTACAGTTTCCTTTCTTTGGGTACTTACAGCTCTTTAAGGTGTGAATTAAGAATCTTTTGATTAAATTTGAATCCCAATTAATTAATTTTCCCATCCCTTTCAGAGAAATTGAACTTGTACAACAACTTGCCGTCACTGTTCCTTCTTTAAAGTATTATTATATGGGCTATTATATACATTCCTGTCCCAAAATGCGTTACAAAGGCAGATTATCAGCCTCGTATTTGTTGTGCTCCGAGACGTATACATGGCATGCCTTAACAGATGGTGAGTTAATTGTTTATACTGTTATACCCAGCATATTCTATATTTCTATATTTTTCTAGAAATCCGCTCGAAATTGGATGAGTGTAAATATCAACGTTTTAATGCTGATCCCCTTGCCAAAGATGAAAATGAGTTTAAAGAGGAAGATATGGATTTAGTATTATTACTGATTGATCAGTCGACATATGTGAAATATCGTCAATATAAGCAGGTAAGCTGTCCAGGCTTTTAACTTTAAAAGTGGCTTAATGTTTGATAAAGCGGAATAGCTTTTATTGGCCTTATTATGTGCTGTAAATAAACATTTACATTTGCTAATTTTGTTATTAAAATCGTATATAAATCGTATATTGAGATAATTCGATATGAAAGTGGGATTTGGTATCTGTATTTGAGAAAATTACAAGTGAAAATTCAACTAAAATTGAGATTCTTCTTTTATATTTAAGAAAATTCAAATTCAAAATACCATATACATATTTATAGGTATATAAAATCTTCGTACTAACAACTTTGTGACAAAAAAAAAAAAAAAAACGTTAATATTTCAAACGAATAATTTCTGAACTATTGTTCCTTGTACGCAGAAATCTATGACAAATTTGTCAATTTCATTTGAGTTAACTTTATTTGAAAATTTCGCGGTTTTATCTCAAAAATTTCCAATTTGTGTGTAATTTCCTTAGACATAAATGTAAAAATCATACTTTCATTTTGGAATTTATTCATTTACAATTTTCATAAATGTAAGGAAAAATATTCAGTTTCATTTGTAATTTTCTGAAAAATGTAAATAAGAAACATATTATAATTCCCAATTTTTTCAATAATAAATAGAACAACTTTTTATTTCGAATTTTCTCAAAGTTGAATGCAAAAAATCTCATTTTCATGTGATATAAACGTAAAATCAGCTATAAATAAAAATTAAAAATCTGTATTTTCTATTTTTTTTTTATTCAAGTATTATTTTTGGTAGGAAATGATGTCAATGTCAAATTAGTTTCTTAAAATGTGTCTATCTAAATTGAAGCGACTAAATCTAGAAGGTTATTTGTTTGCTAACGTCAAATTCAATAGTAACTGTTTTATATCACAAAAGAAAAGTTAAAAATATAATTAAAGATCTGTTTTATACACATCTCACCAACGCCATTCCGTATGCAAAAGATTTGTTAAGCTTTTAACAGGTATCTGTCATTAAGTGTGGACACAGTTTTCGTAGGAAACAAATTTTAAAATTAATGTTTTATGATGTACCTACCTAGTTTCCTTTTTGAAAAGTAAGTTTAATTTGAGAAAATTAACTATAATTTCCTACTACATGCCAATGAAAAAAGAGCTGAGTAAAAAGTAATGAAACATATATATTATAATACTGCTAATTGCTATTGATTGGGAGTGATCAAAAATTAGGCAGAATACCTCATGTGCATGAAGAAGATGATTTGTTGTATATTGACGGATCCAAGATCGATTTTAAAAGTTTCCACCCGAAAGTATAGGGGGAAATTATTACTTACGGTGTTCGATGCACAGTGAATAGAAATATATCGAAAGTAAATTTTTAATATTTATGTAATTGAATTTATTTTTTACAATTAGGAGAGAGAAGGACATAAATTCTAATAGTTGCAACATATGTTTTTGAGTAAATTCGAATTAGACAGTGGAAATATTATTATATCCAGGACTTTCCTAGAAATAAATACATAAATTTCATTTCAATTTTGTTATTGTAAGTGCCAGGAGACATATCCGACATTCTAAACAAACCTAATGCCGATGCTATGCATATTGGAGCAGGATCTCCAATGTAGCTCTGGTCGCCTTCTTTTGTGCTGCTCATTCAGTTCATCATTGAATAGTTTTTGTGCCGGACAGTTTCTTTCCATCCATACAACACGATGCGCTTGACCATGTCGATGTCGATATATATGATTTCATGATTCATACGTCTCCAATATTCTTCATTAGCAATGGCGAGTAGTGCTATTACATTTCATAATTTTTATATATTTGTGTATAATTTCTCCCGACAACGTTCAAAATTGATTCATCCGCTTGTGTTTTATTACGTGATTCTAAAACAGCTGGGTAGTTATTCGATGAGAGAGGGTTTTATCACTAAATCACTTGCTTAGGCCATTATAGCACCTACTTGTAAGCAATAATCTGTTCATAATTTCTTGACTGCCGGTGGAGCCGAGTTAGATAATTTCAACTACTGGTCTAAAGTTATAGTTGTCAAGGAATTCCTTGTCATCTAAACAATTAACTTAGCTTTATCCTAATTTAAAACTGGACTCTTCGCAATGCTTGAGAAGGTTGCAGTAACATCTCGGTCAATGTTGCCTATGGCATTAGCGCACGCAATAAGATACAGCTTTCATTGAAGAGAGCACCCGTCATGTTTTCTGCAGCTTTCCTCATAATAATCTAAAAGTGCATTGCATGTGGTGGGCAATATGCCATCACCAACAATTGGCTCGTGATCAATCTGGATGGAATGGCAGCCGGCACTGTGGCGGACAAAAATTCTGCTTGAAACTATCCCAAAACTATTCCACATTGATTCCGTTTGAAGAAGTTTGTGAGTAATTTCTACCTGAGATGAATTCAACGTTCTTTGGAGATTACTATCTATTACAGATTACTATCTGCGGTGGACAAACAACAGCTCGAAAACTATTCCAAATTTTCCTTCTATTGTCATCTGCTATTGATTACGTTTAAAGAATCAGGGAGTCATTTTCTGCTAAGATAATTTTATCTAATAGTAATCCCACTTCAATTAGCTTATCTTTTTTGTCTGGTGTTGTTTTATCTGTATAAAAAGTTCACTTAAATTCACAGCTCTATATCTAAGAAGCTCTTATCTTAAAAATGCCAATTCTTTTTACTTCTGTTCTCATCTTACAGAAAAGTATTTTTTTCTTGTTTAATTGAAATTGTTGTACGTAGTTGTGATTTTTGGCTCTGCCAGTTGGAACGATAACTGTGTTCTGTTCTGTATTTCATGAGGCAAAATTTTTCTAGAGGAAAAGTGTCGATTGACGAAGTTAAAAAAGAACGGTCTCAAAAAAAGTCGCTTGTTCAGAGAATTTATCGGAGGTAGCTGTGCGTTTTGTTGATTCTACTTTATAATTCCTCCCACCAACTAATATTTGATCTCGGAAACTTTTTAATCGGAGTAATTTCTAATAGTTCGAATAGATTTACATAAATTACCAAATCAATCAGTTAATTATATTAACTCGAAGGCAAAGTTCAATAATATTTCATGAACCATCAACTGACGAGCACAAATTTGACAGTTTATCAAAAAATCTTCTTAGTTGATTTTAAAAAATGCATCCACTGAAAGGTTGTGATAGTAAAACTCTAAACTTTGCCAGTATGCTCTTCTCTGTTTCTTAGATGAATCCGTATCACAAATCATGATGCAAATCGTTAAACATTATGCCAATTGTTACAAACTTAAAATGGCAATACAATAATAATTAATATATAAAATAATTATGACAAAACACATGTTCTGATTGGCTTTTGACTCACATAACAGTATGGTTTTTATGTTATTAGCTAATAAAACATTTAAATATATAAAGTGTTTAAACAATATATATCGCTCCATATAATTCAAGTCTATCATAACGAACCAGGCGACCATATGACTATCCAATTTATTACCTTTCTGCTCTTATTTCCGCTGTCTGACCATTTTACACATTTTCTATGTGTGATATGCAAAAAAATATTAATTTGTACAAAACTAAACCAAATAAATTTGGTCGCAAATACAGACATTTTCGTTGGGTCGTGTATTGGATGCCATAAGGAGCAGAGTTTATAAGGTAAAGTATAACAGATGCCTAAAACAGAAGGAATTCAGAACTGATGTGACTCATCTCTATATAGTCATTTTCCATGTGATTTACTTTTCTTATATACCTAAACATTTCGCACTTTGTCCATATTTGAACAGCTGAAATTTTTTCCTTATAAGGAATGCGCTGAGATTGCTTTTCCCGTATATTTTTCCGTATACGGAAATTAGGAGTTGTTTTCCTATGTGGAGCTAATTTTCCCATATGAAAGAAGGTAGTGTCATTTCTTTCGCTTCTTTTGTGGTTGCTTTTGATGTATTAGAAAAGTCCGAGATACTTTTCCATGCACAAAAGTTCGATGTGCTTTTCCTCTATAGTAAGAATTAGGATTATCTTGCCTCTGAAAAGTTTGGGTTGAATTTAAGATTATTTCTCCTATGCAGTTAAGGCTAGGTTACTTTCCTTTGGAGGAAAATAGGGTTGCTATAGGAAAAGTTCGGGTTGCTTTTCCTATATATAGCAAAAGTTCGGGTTGCTTTTCCTATATATAGGAAAAGTTCGGGTTGCT
>JAHXMU010000026.1:843665-861175 GCA_019455685.1 Philornis downsi
GCTTTTCCTATATATAGGAAAAGTTCGGGTTGCTTTTCCTATATATACATAGGAAAAGTTTGGGCTGCTCCTCTTATATATAGGAAATATCGGAATGTTTTTGCTTTATTAGAAAACAGTGGTAAAAATTCAGATTTTTTGTTCTGTATAGGAAAAAACAATGGTTGTATTTTGTATAACAATGAAAATGCATGTAAGATCATTGAGAATAAACAGCCCATTTGTATGCAGCAAAGGGAATTCGTATTTTGCCTAAGGTTTACTTAAGGAATTTCTTGCCTAGGAATGGATTAGTTTTCCATACCAGCAAAAATGCGGGTTATCTTTCCTGTCTGGGAAATGCTAAGATTACATCTTTTACTTAAGATATGTTAAGGTTACTTTACATAGGACAGGGTATGAGTATGTATACTACAGAATCAAATTCATGGTTATTATTCCAACACTGAAAGACACAAGGTTGCTTTATATTAGTAATCTTTTACTACATAGGAAAAAAGTTGATAGCATTTCGTTTATATGTAAAATATTGTTTAACTTCTTTAATAAGTTTTTGACTAAGAAAAAAAAAAAAACTTTGAACTTTGAGATTTTTTTTAACTATTTAGCAATGTTGATTATTTAATCCACTATAGAATGGTTTCTGTTGCAGAACTAGGAATGGTAAATTTTATTATATAAATAATTAGAGATTAAGTTTTGTTGCTGCTGGGTAGGACTAACTATTTCCTATCCGTCATTAACGAGTTGAAGTATTAGTGGCCATACATATTTTCACTAATCCTTAACAAAATTGGAATTTCCTAATTTTTTATTAAATGTTTGTTTCATTTCAATAACTTTTTGAAACAATACCGTTTCTCAACTCTATTCTCTTTTGCAAACATTTCCAGATTGCTGGCTCCGGTGATCATGATGACATTATGGAATACGGTCAACTTGTGGGCAAACCTTTGGCACATCGTATGCTCTATTTAAAAATGTGAATCTTAAGTAATGTTAAATAATTAATTGAAAAATTATACAATTTATTTATTAGAGTTTTAATGAGTTATGTAAAAACAATGCTTTAGCATATTATTGTCACTGTTATAAATATTATTATTTCATGCATAAGGCAACCAATTGTTGCTTAATTTAAATTATTTTAGTAGTTATACAAAAACAATTAAAAAAATAAAGACTAGTAATAAAATCTATTCATAATTGCTGAGATTCTTGATAATTTATATTTCTTAGGTGGCGACTAGAATAGACATCGTTATCTATTATACGCCGCACGTACAAAATGATTGTAAAAGCTTGATCTTTGCAACAGAGTTTTGGTCGACTTCTTCTGCGTCGTCATTCTAGTTTATTGCCGACAAATTTTCGTGCTGGATCATTTGGGTCCATCTGCACAACGTGACCCAACTAACTTCATGCAGCTCATTGTTTATGCGATGCCCATAGTCTTTGTTAACGATGATGGGTTTATATATTTTCCGGAGTAGTTTTCTTTCCTGGATACAAATATAATAAAGACAATTTGTATTAATACAATTTGTAAATGAAATGCTTACGGTGAATCCGTAAGATGCATTCAGAAACGGATGCGGTGGAAGAGCAAAGTCTTCAATTGAAGTTAGTAACGACAAAGTGAAGGAAATGTTGATTGCAAATTGTCCTCCAAATTTGACAGAGAGAGCTGTTGAACTGTGTTTTACGTGTTTTACGTACCATTTTACACGATTGTTTGGTTATGAAACGTGTTGCCATTTGATTCGACCTGAACTTTCTTCAAAAATACAATGAATTAAAGGACTGGAGACTTCCAGCATGTCTTCCAATTTCGACCCCATATTCGGAAAACACCTTATAATTGGTGATAGGACATCGGTTTACGAGTTTGGCATGCAAACTAGTCAACAAGCTTCGGATTGGCGCCTTTTTAAAAAGCCGAAATTGAGAAAAAACACACGTCAAAGTCAATCAATCAAGTCAAGGTAATAGTGACAGTTTTCTTTGATTGGGAATTCTTGCCAGAATGTTACCAGGGAAATAAAGAATATTATCTAGGTGTTATGCAGCGGTTGGGAGGGCAAATTCGTCAAATAAGGCCAGGTGTGTGGAAAAAAACGCATTGATATTTCACTACCATAACGCACCATAAAGACTATCATTGTTAACGAATTTCTGACCAGGAAATCAGCAATTACCATCAAACACCTGATGTGGTTTTTTTCTGTTTCCAATACTCAAACTGCCACTTTGAAGCACTTGTTTCCAGTTGATAGACGACATAAAAGAGAATTCTCAGCGTTCGAAAAGTATTTCGATGGTCGTACCATTCGTTGGCAAAAGTGAATTATTTGGAAAGGAGCCTACTTTGAAGGATAATTATTTTATGTTTTGTTGACCAATTCTTACTTTCTTTTTCACAGATTATATTTCGCATTGAAATATCTATTACCTAGTGTAAGCACGCATTTGGCCCACATTATGTTACTTGATATTTGATTGATTTACTATGTGAGCGACTGTAATAGGAAACCGTAAAACAATGACAACAACAATAATTGGTACTATTTTGATATAGTGTTAAAGGTTCTTTGGACCCTACATCCATTTTTATCAGTTTCTATTAGGAGTTTTTATCTACAAACAACAAAAATTGAAATCACTAAGGGAAGAAAAAGAATCAGAGATTTAAAAATTCAAGATTATAATAAATATATACATTGATTCCAGCTTCAATAAAATAATTTACGGGTACGATATCGTCGACAGATGTATATATAGATTAGAAAAACTAATATAATAATAAATAACTGCAGAATGTTTGTGTATCAGAAGTTAACAAACAAAGCAACTGGAAGTGTCGACATATCGTGTTGTTCAGTGAAAGAATTGTGATAAAGATCCATAATATTATTACGTTTTTTGCAGTCATACGATTGTTAACAATAATAAAATTTGCAAATGTTTATTTTAAAATGCTTGGGTACCCTTGAGCAATATGGATTGCTTAAAACTCTGTTTTCTCCAACTCCGTCTGCCCTGAATTCGTTGCAGGTGGTATTGCTAATTTGCGAATTTTGCTACTCTTGGGCCACGAAAATAAAATCACCCACAACTAGGGCGGGGCTTCGGTAATACTTTTCCAAGATATATCTTTGGCCTTATCGTTTTGGCGAGATTAGAAATCGCCGCGAAAAAATTCTTGGGCTTGAGGCGGATTAAGGTAACCAGTCTCCTACAAGCTTGGCCCGTGGTACAAGACGTCTAAGTCTCTTGTTAACAAGAAATCCACATCTAAATGTTTACTTTTCTACATGGTGGTTCTTGTGGATGTCCCTGATTCTACGTTATGTACATCTAAGTTCTGTTCATAGCGTCTCTTAAATGGCTGTGATTCCAGTGTTTTTTTTTTTGTCGAGGTCATCTAGCAATCGTATAGAGACACCATCTCTGTAAAGCTGCTTGCAAATTATCAAATTATCAAAAAAAAAAAGAACAAAAAAATCTGATTCACTTAACCCTTTTTGTAAAAATTGACAAATGATTGGTTTCAAAATTGAACTCAAGTTTCGACAAATCGTTATAATTAAACGATTAACAGGATTTTTGTGGCACCATTTTAAGCCATTTAATGCTCTTAACGTAATGACCGACTGCATGATCGCGGGTTCAATCCCGGTTCAATACCGTATACAGCGACCTATCATTATTTGAGCGATGATCAACTCAATGTGTCTGACGAAGTATTCGTCGAGTAATCGGTAATTCTGATGAATGCTTCTCAAACTGTGATGTTCGGAATCATCGTTAAAATGCAGGTCCCGTTGAGTGAGTCTAAAAATAGACTAGGCGTAAGCTCGTTGAATGTGAGAAGCTTTCCCATTTCATGTATACTTTTTTAATAGTTCCTTTAATGTTTTTTTTTTTTTATAAATTTTAAATTATGACATAAATGACATTGTGACCAACCGATGCAATTATCGCAATTATCATTCGCATGATCGCGGGTTCAATCCCTCATACAGCCTATAACCAACCTATCTTTATTTGAGCGGCGGTCATCTTGATGGGTCTGACGAACATTTTCAGTAGTCGAGTGATCGGCAAGTCTGTGAAATGCTTCTTAACGCATTTCGCAATCGTCGTTTTGCTGTAGATTCTGTGAAGTAAATTTAAAAATAGAATGCGTGTAAGCTTACTAAATGTAACAGCCCTCCTTTCATGCTATGCAAGGGAATTCACTTGTTCTGTTTTTGAATTTATTTAAATATTATTTCCTATTGTATTTAATTTATTTCCTTATTGTGCACTTTGTGAAAAAACTGAAAATTTGGGGGGAAAAAAACGTGTATTTCAATTGCAATCGAAACCGGAGTATTTGTGTACTCCAGATCTGATGGTGTATGACATAAAGCTTATCCAAATGGGCATCTACTCATATCCAACTGGGCCATTTTATCCGGTATTCTTTGAAAAGCTAGTGATAGCACTGTGATCTCTAATAATCAGACATTTACTATGTAGTGTTGCGTTTTGTTGTCAACATCAATTTTGGAAGCAATGCACAGGACGAGCATAAAGGACGAACTGCGCCTTAGTACCATGTCATAAATAAAAGGAAATCAGAAAATCAAATAAAGTTTTTAAATTTCTTGTAATACATTCAATTTATTGAGAATGAAATTGCATTTTATTCCGCTGCCTGTTGATTTTGTTTCGATAAATGTGTAAAAAGCTCCAAAAATTAATACATAAAAAAATGAATAAATTTAGAAATTCGATATTTATTTCTCAGTATAATAACGTATATTATGCTTTCCATCAATGACTTTATGGTTAATTATAATTAATTATAATTAATTATCCATAGCACAGACTACGAAATGGCATAAAACATCTGTGATACTCTATCACTCAAAGTGAGGTTATTGGCTTTAATTCGATCAACTTATTTATGGCGAAGACGCAAATTCAAAAACGATTAATTAAAACAATTGTTTTTGTGGGCAGTTTTTTTTTCTGGATAAATGGCAAACATGTGACTTAAGTGAATCATACAGCTTTTAAATGCCAGCTTTAATATCAAATTTAAATTTATAAAGGCAATATTTTACCGATATCTTAACAGGGGATTTTCAAAAACATGAAGATAAAGAAAAAATAATCATATCAACACGGAATTTTAAAAAGAAACGGGTTGTCACAATGCAATTGGCATAAAGCCACCGCCTGCGTTTTTCAAAAATTGTATGACAAAATTAACATTTATTTGTTAATTAATAGCCGAGTTTATATTTAAAGTTTTTTTTCTGCTAGAATAGCGGAACTGAGAGAATCATTATATATAATTGTTTAGCAATTCCACATAAAACATCGTAGTTTAAACTGCAAATTTCTGATGCCTTACTAAAATGTATTTATTGCATGCTATAAAAAATCGCTGTAGGCAAATGAAACATGTTTCTGGCAACTCTATCGTTCAAAGTGATAAGGGTTACCAAGAGCTTTAATAAAAAAGTGAAAACATTTATTGCATTAATTAATTGTTGGCATAATTGGGTAATTGAATAATTTGAAATTTAATAATTTCATCAATGAATGAGTTAAATCTTGCATGTAGTCTTGCGCACATTGCGGCTACTATCATTCGAGAATAGATTCGCTCTCAAATCGATACTGCCAACTTGAAAATTGTTACCGTTCTTTATAGCGACTCGAGAGTTACGGGATAATCGTTGCAGTAGATGAGATTGTTCCTGAGCCAATTTCAAAATGATTTCAAAACAAATACAAATACTTGCGCCGAATATCTTTCGGTTGTGATTTTTGAGCAACTTACTTAACTTCTAAGGAATTTGATAGACATATTCCATATTGCAAGGAAAAGAGTCAACAAGTCTACGACGGGAAGGATTTTTGTTTTTGCGAAATTTGTCTTCAACATAATCTTCTGAAGAAGTAATATAACCAGCCTAATAATTTTCTAATATTTCAATGTCTTTTCTGCAGAACCATTAGTCGATATCATCGAAAAGATGTTTTGTTTTCTTAATGATCTCCTAAGTTGATTTAATTTTTTTTGGGCCATCGTAAAGGTATTTGCAGAGGTAATCGAAAAAATATTCGGTTTCCTTAAGATCTCAGTTGATCAATTAATTTAAATCATTTTCTTTTGGGCATCCTAAAGGTATTGAAAAGTAGATAATAGTTGCTGGTGAACAGATATGGAAAATACGGTGGATGGTGCAGCAAATCGAACTTCAAGCCATTTTCTGAGGGTAATTATTGGATACAACAACAAGCGAATCTCAAAATGTGGAGCCATGAAAAAATGTTCTTGCATCAGTAACATGTTGATGCTTTTGTTCTGCTGTTAGCAAACTGAATGCCCATTTGCAAGCTATTTTCTCTTACCGTGAATTAACGAATAAATTGCCTTTTTATACTTTTAAGGCGTAAGCTATCTTCTGCAACTTCACTCTTCGATTGTGGACAACAATTTTCTGTATGTTTTTAAAATTTCTTGTGCATCCGCCTCTTTTGGAAATCTCTAGCATTATCCATGCTCATATGATCTCGTTTAAAATTAGCAAAATTCAGTTAATAACTGTCTTCAAGGGAGAAGGGACATCACTACACGTTTCTGGCTGTTGCCAAGTTTAAATGGCTGAAATAAAAATTGTAGACAACGTGGCACCTTGAAACTTAAAACATATGTTTTATAACAAATTTTCTCTCAAAATAATTTTCTCGAACTACGTCAGATCGGCTAGTTTTGGGACCGCAATCACATGTGAAAGACTAAAGTCTATTCTACCTGACCTGATTGGACTTAATCAACGCGATTTTAGACCAGTTAGCTCAACAACTGACCAGATATTCACACTACCTAAATTCTAGAGGGGAAATAAGAAAAGCATATCATCTTTTCATCGACTATAAGGCAGCTTCCGACAATTCGGTACGGCAAAAACTGTGTGAGGACAAGGCAAAGTTTGGTATTCCCACGAAGTTTATAGGTTTTTGTATAATAGAATTTCACAGACTGGCACGAAGTCTTCTATAAAGATAGGCAAAAGTCGCTGTTTAAATGAGCATTTAGACAAGGCAACAGTTTATTCTGTGACCTACCACTGTACTTCACTTCAAAAGCAGCATCTTTATCAATAGAAATGGCAACCCTGTTTATATGTTTACAAGCCACTTTGTTATGAAATTACATTTATTGTTGCCAGTTATTTATGTTTGCACATTTATCTCGAATTTTTCTTCGGCTTTATGTTGACGAGAGTGCTAATAACTGTTTTTTTCTTCGATTTTGATCTTTTTACTGTTGTTGTTGTTGCATTTTTGGCCAAAAAGACTTGTTGTTTGCTCTCACTTTTTGCGAGGTTGGTTGGTTCATTGGTTGGATGGTTGGCGGTTGGTTTATTGTGTTACTTTTTGCTAAAAGATTTCAGTTAGCTGGCGCGAGTAGAGCTAAGCGTGTAAACGTCTTGGGCCTTTAGTTAATAACTTTACTGAAATGTGTGATTTTAACTTCATTCGCTGTTAAACGCCGAACGAGCGCGGTCGAATCGAGAAAGAAAGTTCGCGAACGACACAAGAGAAAACCGAGAAATAGCGAAATTCAGCAAAGATTTGTTTTGTGTGGCGTGTGTGACATTTTCTATGAGAAGTGTTTCTAACAAAAATTTAAACTATTGAAATTTGAAAAATAAAATTTGAAATACGAGATGTTCATGTGATATTTTATGATTAATTTTTGTTCGCTTCAAAGGAAAGGTAATATTTAAAGCTCAGTAAATGTTAAATGTAAATCAAAAACTTTTTTCGTGCGACTGAATAAATGAATTTAATTTAAATTGTTAATACAAATTTAAATGTATGCCATTAAAAAGCTTCTACATTAGGCGATCAGTGAATGACCTTATATCTCTTTCGATATCGATCCGATATCCAACTAACTGAAATGGATGTGCGAATGTTCAATGAACGAGCTGCTCCGCTCGGTGACGTATGAGTGATTTGAATCCTGTTTTAAAGCATAAAGCAGAACAATGCTCATACGTTAAGATTACATTTAAATCTAATATTCGGAATAACGAAATCATTCTTCTGGAAAAAGGAGAAATTTTTATATGTAGAAAGCATAAGAAATATGTTACTAAATATACTATTGAACAACAAAACTTTTAAATAAATTTAAAACAATTCATAAATGTAGCATTTAAAAAGGAATAATAAACTTAAACCTAAACTTTTATCAACTCATAATAGAATTTGACAATATGTTTCATTCATGACTTCGACCATGGATGTTAATCGGAATAATTTTTTTCTTTTTTTTCGTTTTTTGTAACTCTGAGTACATGTGAATGTAATTAAGTTTATGTTTATGCACAGTTGGTTTGAATTTTGAATATTTTTCCCCCTTTTATATGTGTACACGTGAGTGTGTGTATGGAATAATAAATAGAATTTGAATTTAATGAACGATCAACCACTACGAAATTCATTTTAAACCAATTTGGTATGAACGTGAAAGGTTTTACATTAAAGATATGGCGGTGATTTTTTCTGTTTTAAAATGTCAAAAAGTATTCGCTATGAGTATAAGGGAGTCAATGGCCCATATTTGTAATTGCTTTGAATTTATTATGAGTTCAATTTATTGAGTTAGAAAACTGAGTTAGTTTTTTCATGGTAAAGTATATAGAAAGAGTAGTGACTTAACATACGAGTATACATGTTGTCCTATAAGCAACGTAATTCGAAGTGAAAAAATTAAATTTTTCCATTTTAACGCAGATAAAGGCTCATTATTGACATTTTTCATATAGAAAAATTCCTACATAGACACTTTCCATGCATCAAAGTGTCTTCATAAACATGTTTCATATCGAAAATGGCTTTCATGCACGCTCTCATGCAAAACAAAAATGTGTGCGGAGATATTGTTCCCCTAGACAAAACGTTTTCATAGACATTTTTCATATAGAAGGGGTTTTGATAAGCGCTTTCATACAAAAACACCATTTATATATATTTTTGGTACGGTAACAAGTCCCCGTACAAAATTTTCATATTAAAATATCTATTTAAAGTCCTGACAGGAATAACATTTATTTGGTCAGTCAAAGTTGGATGACCAAAGTAGATCAAAGGGGAAAGGAAAATATTTACAAAAACGCTGTTCTTGCCAATATGTATGTCGTTGATACGTTTTCGGATAAGTTACTTTTGTTGTCTCTCTTTCTACTCCTTTTAGTTACTTTTGTTTCTTCATAGACAATTTTTATTCATATTTCAGAGAAAAGTGTTTTCACAGATATTTTTTGCATAGAAAAGTGTTTTCGTAAGCACATTTCATAGTGAAAAGTGTTTTGGCAGACAAATTTTATAAAGAAAAATGTTTTGGGATGCACTTTTTATATCTCCATAGATACTTTTCATATAGAAAAATGTCTTGATAGACACTTTTCATACAGAAAAATGTCTTTATAGGCATTTTTGTATAAAAACGCTCTTTATTCACCCTCTTCGCATAGAAAAGTGTATTCACAATATCACCACAAAAACATTTGATGTCCAAAAATTAATCATAATATAGAAAAGTGTTTTCATCAATCTATTTCTTTCTTATAGAGTATTTTTTTTATAGAAAATTGTCTTTATGGACGCTTTTCGTATACAAAAGTGTATTTTCTTATATAAAAGTATAGTCATCGATCCTTTTCCTGTAGAAAAATATTTTCATTGACAATATTCTGACAGAAGATATCTTTATAGAAATTATTCTTATAGAAAAAATTCTTCATAGTCCTTATTCTTAAAGAAAAATTTCTTCACCATCCTTTTTCTTACAGAAAAGTGTCTTCATAGACACTCCTCTTTCTTAAACACTTATCCTATAAAAAAGTGTCGTCATTGACCTTTTTCGTGAAAACATGTTTTCATCGACCAGTTTTTATATATAAAAGTACCTTTACCAATTGAAAAGAGCGTCATTAAAAACACAAAAAAAAATAAGAAAATGTTTCTTCTTATAGCATAATATTATCGCTGGGCGTTTTCTTACAGAAAAATATTATCCGAAATCCTTTTCTTATGAAGACAGTATTTTTTGACTCTTTTGACTTTGAAAAGAGCGTCCTTAAAAACAAAAAAAAAAAAAAAAAAATAAATAAATAAATAAATAAAAAAATGTTTCTTCTTACAGCATAACATCATCGCTGGGCGTTTTCTTACAGAAAAATATTATCCGAAATCCTTTTCTTATGAAGACAGTATTTTCTGACTCTTTTGACTTTATTGAAAAGTATCATCACCGAAAAATTTTCTGTAGAAAAGTATCTTCATGGACCTTTTTCTCATAGATGTGTCTCCTTGAACTCCTTTTTTTTATAGAAAATTGTTTTCACGGACCCTTTTCTTTGCAGTAATTTTTCTTGAAAGTCTTTCGGCATAGAAAAAGTGTTTTCATATATACTTTTTATATAGGAAGTATAATACGAGTATTTAGAATCCTGGCACCAATACCATTGTTCTTGGTGCTATTCTTATAGTTTTCTAATAGGAAAGTGTCTTCATCTCTTTTTCTTACATTCCTTCATCAATGTTTTGCTTATAAAAAAGTGTTTTTAACGACCAAGAGCGTCTTTGTAGAGTTTTTCGGCATAGAAAAAAATGTCCACATATGTTTTTATATAGAAAATATAATATTTAGAATCCTGCTCTGGGTGATATTCTTGTAGCTTTCTAATCGAAAAGTGCCATTATCTATCTTTTTCTTACAGAAAATTACCATCATCAGCCCTTTGCTTATAACAAAGTGTCTTCAACGATCGCTTTGTGGCAGAGAAGTGTATTTACCGACCCATTTTCTATAAAAAAAATTGATCATCGTCCTTTTTTATTATATCATATAGATAGAAAAGTGTCTTCGTGGATCTTTTTTTTATGAAAAAGTGTCTTCGTGAACCTTTTTTTTATAAAAAAAAGTGTCTTCTTGGACTTTTTTGTTATAGAGCAGCATGTTACTGGTCTTTCTTCTTCGAAGATACGAAGTGTCTTCATAAAAAACTGTTTTTAAAGAAGGTTTCCACATATTTTCATATATAAAATATAAGATCTTGCCGCTAAATACATTAATCTAAGTATGCAGAAGTTTTGAAGGTCTTACTCAGTAAACCGTCGCCAAAATCTCACTTCTAAATTTTATTGAATTTTCAATATACAGTATTCATGGCGCAAAATGTTTATTTTTAGGAATAAAGTAAAGATTGACTATAAAAATTACTTTATCATGAAGTCCGTGAGTTTTAATTTCAACCGATCCACGAATCATTCAAAGTGGTATATTTTGGCTGTTTCCCCATAATACAAATTAAAAGTTGCAATAAAATTTTATATTAGGTTTTATATGGATAGATTAAACAAGGAAATAATTTTATCGAATTATATACGCATTTTCTATATGACCTAACCGTAACATATCGGTTATACTGATATATTTGTAATATTTTAGAAACCATCGCTGGTGGGTGGGTTATAATTAGTCACAGTACTATCACAAATGATTGTATTTTATAGAGACCAATCCTCAACAGACAGACACACATATTGATATTTATTCACAAAAGGTTTGTTTAATCATGCAATAGGATCTAAATATTCGAAGGATCACTTGACTATAAGATTATTCGATTATGTTTGTGAACGGCTGTTATAAGTTATGGAACGCTTATTTTTGTCAGAAATAGAAGTACTTCAGTCTAAAAGTGCACTAGTTTGAGGCCACAATTTGACATAGTTGTATCATGCCAAATGTATTGGTTAAGTTCCGGTCACAAATGTGTAAAATTCTTATGTGATGTAATGACCTTATGTATCATTTTTCTTATGAACTCTATCTATGTTTGACAGCTTTCCCTTCTTAAGATTACAAAGAATGCAGTTTAAACGAAGTTTTCGTTTGGTTTGGCATCCATTTATCACCGAATGATTGTTTACGCAAATGTGAGAGAGATGATTGTTTAGCTTTGTGATTTTAATGCTTATAGCTCGTTAACTTTCAAAGCTATAATCGTAATTTTGGGTAATAGTTGTTATAAATTTATAAATTTGTTATAAATTTCGCGGAAAATAAATAACATATACTTTCGACGGCACACACATCCCTGTCATAGTTTCCTCAAAGAAAACTTTTGTATAGAGCTGAGCTCCAACCAAACGAAATGAACATTTCTTATAAAAACTTCTTGTGAGAAGTGAACATTTCATCTAAACTGTATGTTTGACTTGTCATAGCTAGAATTCTACATCGACATATGGTTTTCGATTTTACTGTACTGTTCCTAATCAAATTGATCAATGTCAAAGGACTTTCGAAATGCATGTATTTATTCACAATATGGGAAACTGTAAATATTTATGTTACTTGTAAACTTTTTTTATTGTTCATCGAAATATTTAGGATTTTCTATAACTCTATTCCTCTTGTGCAAATTAGTCTTTTATCTTGCAAAATCCATACAAGATCTTATGCATTGCAAGGGGCGGCTGTGGTTTACCTGTTTGTGTTAACGTATGAGCTACATTAAATATTAAAAGAAGGAAACATTAGTCATACGTTCATGCAACATTCATGTGATAGTGCTTATATGTATTAGCGTATGATTTATATTAATTCACCGAATTTGACTTGAAATACTCTCCGTTTACCCTTTATAGCATTATAATGAACATAATAAAAATAAATAATAGAATAAGTAAAGTATAAATGGCATTACATCCAGCAATTATAAATTACATGTTAGCTATGTAATATTATAATAATATGCTCTTATCTATATAAATTGACATATGATTTATATTAGTAAATTTTAATTTTTAATCACTCACGCTTTCCTACTTCATATTTTGTCGTATAAATCATAACAATTTACCGAATTTTACTTTAAATAACTTTAGTTTTTGTATCATTGTAATGAAAATCAATAATAATTCCATAAAATATGTTAAAATTAGATAATAATTAGAATAAAATATGAATAGACATGTTTAATGAGGATAACTTGGCTTGATGTTCTTAAAGCATCGATCTGTCAGCTATCAATTGGTGTAGGTGTAGTCACATTATGAAATAATTTATGCAGTGCTGAATTTGTCGGCTGAAAACATAATGTTGTATATTTTAGTCATCTGTTGTATGATGGTCAGTACACCTGTGGTTATTGTGTTTACAATTGTTGGTTTAAATCTGAGTGTCACGTAGTTGACAACACTTTCAGTATCAGAGCTTAGCAACAGTTTCTCAAATTGGCACTCAATTTCATTTTTATATACTGGACCAGTTCTGTTGATAAGTTATCTTAATTTGAGGAACTCTTTCCTTCCCCATCTGAGAAATACGATAAGAATTTGTTTACTTCAGTGTTTACGTGCCCTTTCAAGTCTCCCAATAAGTTCATTTACATTTGTTTTCTCTCACAATCCCATAACACGTGTCTACAATTTAAATTTATTTTGCAATTAAAATACCGTTCTAGTTTACTTATTTTCCGTTGCAAGTAATTAGCATTAACATTGATATTAATGTTTTACGAATTTTACGAAACGAAGTCAAACAACAAAACAAATTAAACCGTGAATATGTCTGACGGTGATAGAATGAAATTTATCGCAGACTCATTGCCAAATCAGTTCCCTCGTCTTATTAATGTTGATACTTTAACCTCCATTAAGGATTAAGGACCAAGAATTATACATATTTTTAAATAGAAAACGACCTTGGAAGATAACTTTCATATAAAAAAGTGTCTTAGAACAACACACATTTCGAAGAGAATTAATTTAGTTTTATGTAGCAGAAAGTATTGGAAAATAACTTTCGTCTTGGAAACATATTTTGCTTGAAAACGTGGCTGTTATAATGAAAAGAGTCCTATAACATGCCTGTCATATGCTTACGTAGGCACTTTTCATGTACAAAAGTGTCTTAGAATACACTTTTGATGTAGAAATGTCTTTGAGAGAACACTTTTCGTATAGAAATGTGTCTTGGATTATATTTTTCTTATAGGCGGCTGACTTAATGACGTGACTCTCAGTTTTCGTATAGAAAAGTGTCACAGAAGATACTTCCCACATACAAAAATGTCATGGAAGATAATTTCCATGCAGAAAGTATTCTTTTTAAAAAAAATGTCGTAAAAAAATTATTCACATAAAAAAGTATATTATCAGATACTCTTTACGTGAAAGAGAAAGAGAGAGAAAGAGAGAGAGAGAGAGAGAAGAGAGAGAGCCTTAGAGTACTAATTTCATACTATAATGTGTCAGAAATTATCCTAAAATTCGCTTCCGCTGTAAGAAAGTGTCTTGGAATAAATTTCCTATATATAAACAGGTGATGAAGGCAAGATTCATATTTTACGAGCTACGCTCTTCCAAAAAGACCGAAGCATTGCAAATGTAGCTCCTGACTCTTCTGGAATAAACTGAGAGTGAGCTGTGTCATTTCGAAAAGCTGAGATCCACAGAGTAGGCTTATGTTGACATAAGTAGGTCGCACCAGGCGGTCTTTTCTGGAATAATAAAAAAAGAAAAGTTTGTCACTATTTTTGGAACACTAGCCAAGAGCCACATTTGCTGCTTTTTGATTTTTTTTAATAAGCCAAGAGTTCGTTTTGAAGGTCTCGGTTCTTTACGTGGGTCGAAAACACAGCACTAAGAGCTGTGAACTCAACCCATGGGTGTCTTAAAATTCAAAATTCAAATTTAATGCAGGTGTAACTACTAAAGTAAAATTTAACTATGTCGAACACGATCGATCTAATGATCGTTAGAATGCGAATAAATTGTGTTACATATCGAGATGATATGTAACGTCTCTAGCAGATTACATATGTAACTGTTTGTACCTGGTTATTCCGTCTAGAAAAATTAGCATTATCTTTGTTTCAGAACTATTTGAAGTATGTCATTTTCTATCACTCGAAATACACCACCAGTAACGTATGAGTAACATTTATTATAAATAATAAAAATTACACGCTGATAAATGCGTACAAGAGACGTATGAGTAATGTTATTTTAATATCTAACTCATGCGTCAGTGCAAGTCTACAAGAAATTGTATAAAAATCGGCATTTTGTTGGAGAGTCATGGATTCAAATGATTTTGCGTCGTAGGTGCCATGTAAACCACAAGGACTCGATTTGGTAAAGTTGTACGTAGGGCTTAAAATACAGGCTAAATATTAGCAACAGTAAACAAAAATTACCTAATGCTTAACGATGGCACAACAAATTTTCGGCGGATAACTTTGGCTATGGGTTTGACTATGAAAATAATCAGAATCAAATGAAATGATTGAGCAAAAACACGAAATGGTTTTACTTGCTTTGCTGCCGACTACAAATCGATGTCGACAGTAAAAGTTATTAGGCAAAAACAAAACGACTGTTGACGGCGAATGTCGAAGATAATGTATTGATAGTCACAGCAATTATGTTTGCTTCTGCTGCATAGATTATTTGATATTTTACGAAAGGAGATAGAACGTGCTCAATTCGGAAATCTGAATATTTTAAAATTTCTTCGTAAAAACTTTATAAATAATCCATTTCAAATTTAAAGACACACGAATAAAAATACGCTCAAAATATAAGCTTTGTTCATACTCAAATAAAAATTTTGTTCAAATTCCAGAATTTAGTGTTCAACTTATTTGACCATAATTTGGTTTGAGCCAAATTTTGACTATTGCTGTGACTACCACTACATTGCTTCAGCTTTAGCAGTTAATAGTTATTTTTCTCTGCATGACTACTGTGGTTGACTTCGAGTTATGACGTTGTTATAGCCCGTAAGCACAGAAGACCATACATTTCATGTATATGACGTCCCATTTCGTTTAGTTTCAATCAATTTATTATTCTTAGTTAAAAAGAGAATTCAAAAATCATAATGTTTCAGTATTCTTTATTCTACGAGATATTAAAGCCTCCAATGTATCCACAATGTGTCACTAAGTGATGTCTACCATGGCTAACATGCGTGATGAAATGCATGCAAGTACAGCTTTTATCAAATTCCGACAATATGTTCCAAGATGAGATATTTTAAAAATTGCAGTAGTCAATATCGCCCATTTCAGAAACGTTCATCGGACGGAGTGGCATACTCGTATAATGCATAGGCATTTGGAAAAAAGTCTACCCTTCAGATTCAAAGCATACGTTGTTATAAACCAGAACAGATCTATTATTTATTAACATCGCAGTCTTCAGTCAGTTTGGTTATAAATGTCAATTGTTCATTGAGACATCAATAACATTTCTTAGGAAAAACACCTTTCATTCGTCCTGACTCATCATACCAACATACATAACGTATGAATTTTACATTGTGTGTCGAGAAATTTTGCAGTTTTGTTTTCATTTCTGTTTTAGCCTATTCAATTTCACACAAATGTGTTAATTTAATTGTGAATTAATATACCTATAATAACACCTAGCACGACGCGTGTGTCAATGGAAAATATAATGAAATATAATACATTATTATAGAATTAAAAAGTTAGCTGTATCGTAATCATAATGATGATAGCGAATGAGTTCACTTGATGTAAAAGTAATTTTAAACGGAATCAAAGAATTTATTTGCAAATAATATTAATAGGTTGTGGTGAAAGTTTTGTTGAGATGTAATTATTGTATGATATCTTGTTGTCTATTGAGATAAGCTGTCGCTTTATTTTCTAGTCAGTCTTTGAACAGGGGATTTAACAAACCGCAGCGTATATAAAAACATAACTTACGCATTTAAATCTTTTAGATCCGATTAGTAATAAGCAAGGCAGGTTGGTATTGTGTAAATATAAAAATTTAAAAGATTACCGGGTTGACTAATAAAAGTTTTGATCTACTTGACTCGCACATGGAAGATGCATAAAAGACATGAAAATATTGCATTTAAAATATGTGTAATCATAAAAGTATTAATAAGAAAAATTGCAGAATTTCTCTTATTGCCTTCTCTTTGCTACTCGATCTTACCACACAAATAGAACGCAGCTAATTTTTTAACACATCGACCAAGAAGTAACCAGACCGAATAAAAACAACAAAACCCGGATTTATTCATTATCTTTTAAGAACGATAGAAATAATCTCACCCTACTCTATTGATTTGATGAGTTTTGTATGGGAGAATTTATAAGTATCAATAGACCACCCCATTTGACTCTTGTGTTGGGACTACTAACAATCACTGGGCTGGTTTTAAAAGTTTTAATAGCATGCATGATCTACTTACCTAAGAAGCATTACGTTAACATTCATTTAGAAAGCCCAAAAACTGACTAAATGAAATTCCGTTAGAGATAAATATCAGTTTTAAAATAACATTCACATACTCGTATACCTAAACGTAAGAAAACTTTTCTTCCAGAATCGGTGTCGAAAAGAAGTTCCTTTGATGTATAGGTCATCAGAAAGCG
>JAHXMU010000026.1:869313-879571 GCA_019455685.1 Philornis downsi
AACGATTATAGGAATTTGGTATCAACATTCCAGATTAAACGCGCTGTAAGGAGAAAGTTATCAAATTCTCGCCTTTAGGGCTTAAAGAGGATTAATACGGTACTACTTTCAAGGTAAGTTCACTTTTCTTAAATTTTGTAATTTTGTGACATCGCCTTTTTCAGGGAATAAAATAGGAGTGAGGGCATATGAAAATTGTTCATTTATCCACAGCAAAAGATTGAATCTAGATTCATTAAGCTGGGAGAAAGTTTTCGTTCTCCTTATACCGCAGAAGCGTGACAGGAACCAATTTTTTCGAGACTCGTGCTTTTATGACAGAGCAAAAAAGGGATAAAAATAGTACCATCGCTTATAAGAAAAGAAGCTAAAATCCTATAATTACTTTAGTATACTTCCGTATACTCTACTTTTGCAGATTAGTAGACCAGATTATATATATAGATATATATTGCCCAGAACAAAAGGATGAAGGTAAAATTGCGGAATTGGGTGTGTAAATTCACTTATCAGCGTAGAGACAAGGAATGAAGAAGAATTTGGAAAAAAATCTTACGTTTTGACATGACAGAACGATAGCAAAAATGGTATTATCGTCCAAGATAAATGCCTGATACTGAAATCACTGAAATTAATGTGAAAACATTCTGGAGAAAATTACAAAAAAAATAGTATACTGGGTTGACACAAATAGCTGGAGTTAATGCCATTAAATTAAAAGCATAGATACTTCTGTCCGCTAGATGAAGAATGATTAGGGATATTTGTACCATTGGGGATAAAAAAGGGAATAAAGAATAATTATCTGTTAAAAATGACTGAGGCTCAATCATCAGTGAACTCCTCTGTCATCAAAGTAGCGCAATGTTAAGATCTATTTTGAAATGTGTTCTTTAAAGATATAAAGAAGAACGAAAAGGAACAAAAATGGCACAGCCACCTGGAGCCAAATAGCAGAGACTGCAATCATGGTATATAAAATGTGCATTCTATTATTGATGGATTGGCGGGCTCATGGAGTTTTAGTCGCTATGAATCACTTCGACGGGAAGCGTCGCGCATTTTGCGTGCGCGCATTTTACGAGAACTCTCGTTCATATATTGCTACTAGGCGACTATATTGTGCTGAATATGGACTACGGCGAATTAGTGAAGCTCCGAGTGCTAATTTAATTAAAATATGGGTAAAGCGTTTTGAAGAGACCGGTTCAAAAATTAAACCACAAGCAAATGGTCGCCCAAGAACATCCAGGACCGAAGACAATGTTGAGAGAGTTATGGAGTCAGTACGACGAAATCCACAAATGTCGACTCGCAAGAGATCGTCTGTCTTACAATTATCGCGACGAAGTTTGCAATGAATTTTAACATTGGATCTTAAACTGCATCCATATAAGCTGCAATTAACACAAGAATTGAAAGAGTCTGACTTCATAGCAAGGCTCGCAGTTGCTAATGAAATGCTTAATCGATTTTCCAATTTTGACAATATCCTTTTCTTTGACGAGCCTCATTTTCTTATGAATGGGTTCGTAAACCGTCAAAATTGTCGTTACTGGAACAGTGAAAATCCCAAAATCAAACACAAGAAACCATTGCATAGTCCTAAAGTGACAGTATGAGCAGCAATCTCTGGCAGAGGAATAATTGGTCCTTTTTTCTTCGAAAATGCGCGGGCCCAAAACGTCACGGTTAATACGGAACGTTATGTTGAGATGTTGGACGGATTTTTGGCTCCAGAAATTGAAAGTTTAAGAATAGTGAATTCCAGAACTTGGTTCCAACAAGATGAAGCTACCTGTCACACATCAAATGACTCCATGACGGTGATGAAGCAGATGTTCCCTGGCAGACTGCTTTCGAAAAGAGGTGATATCCCATGGCCCCCACGTAGTCCAGACTTGACGCCGCTTGACTTTTTTTTTTGTGGGGATACCTCAAACAAAAGTCTACAGTAGTAATCCAAGAAACATCGTTGAGCTCAAGGAGAATATCCGTGGTGAAATGGCAGCCATTACACCAGTATTACTGAAGAAAGTTTTCAATAATTTTCGTTTGCGGTTAGAGGAGTGCCGTCGTAGAGAGGGTCACCATTTAGATGATGTTATTTTTAAAAAATAAACTCCATTTATTACTCTACAATGGCTTAGATTTATTTTAACCATACCTTTTGTATTTATTTTTTAATCTATCTTTTAAATATGCATGTTCTATTGCGTCACCCTGTAGAACATCAAAAAGTTGCGAATTCGAACCGAAAATAAGCAAACATTTAACAATAAACTAGATTGGAAGGCTGAAGCCAAAGAGACCAAACTTACGGCTTATTCTCCTGCGGCCTATCCGCCCGTGAAAACGTATTTTACGAAAATCCCCTTTTGCCCCAAACCGAAGAAATTACGAAGTTGATATTAACTAAAATTGAAATTATGTAGTGGGTAATATACCTCTTACTAAAGTGTAGTTGATGTGAATTAGTAGACATTTAATAATGTATGAAATTTAACTGACAATTGATGTAAAAGAACCATTTAATATCAACTAACAACCAGCTCCTGGCTTTTATAATGGAAATGTAAAAAAAAAGTACAAAATAATTATTTTATTGGTATTACATATATTATTTACTACTTCAGAAAAACTTTATCTATAGTCAGCCAAGGGACATCACAATCATTTAATATACCTGAGAATAAAGTAATCATTTATACACTTCTATATCAAAAAGTCTTTCAATAAATACTTTTCTATATAACAATATTCTGCTCACCAAATTGTTTAGAATGACGGCCCCCATTTATGTTATTATAGTCAGGTCTTAGGAGAATCCTTGAAATAGGAAAATTTCTTGAAGACTTATTATAAAGAAAAAGGAAGCTGTTGCAGAAAGTGTTATTTATAAATAATGATATTTTAAATTTCTACATAAATATTTCTTCCCTAGGAACTTATAGGAAAAGCAGTTTCGAAGGGATTTATACAGGGAAAAGACTTGAAAGACTAATATATATTTTTCTATATGAAAAGTTTCTTATAAAACACTATTATATGTGTACGTTTCTCTTCAGGAACTCTTTAATAAAGTGTCTTTTCTTAATATGAAATTTGTTTGTCATATAGATAATTTTCTTGAAAAACGCATTCATGTAGCAACGAGTGTTGAAAGGTGAATTTCGCTTAGAAAAAAAAATTACCTTAACTAACTAACAGACATTCGCATTTTTGCACAAATTCCGATAGTACAACCTCTGGTGAAGTCAGTACTACATCCTAAAACCTGGCACAAATTACAATCAAGTTGGAATTTTTCGAATTTTTTTTTGTGAAATATGTTCGTCATATAGATAATTGTCTTGGAAGACGTATTCATGTAGAAACGTGTATTGAGAGGTGAATTTCGCTTAGAAAAGTATCAGGAAGGACACTTTTTCATGCAAAAAAAAAAAAAAAAAAAAAAAAAATACTGTGAAACATTCATGCTAAAAAGAGTCTTCGTATAGAAAATTGTATTGGAAGATACGTCTCTTATGGGAAAGTGTCATATAACGTACGTTTCTTACAGAAAAATGTCATGAAAAAGCTTTTCTTATAGAAAAGTACAATAGAAGACGCATTTCTTGTGGAAAAGTGTCATGAAATACACTTTGCACATATAAAGTGGAAGACACTTCTCATATATAGGTATATAAAATGTTACTTTTTATACAGAAGAGTCAGGAAAAGTACTTTTCACGTCAGAAAGTGTGGTTAACAATCTTTCGACAAAGGCTTGTCGAGACTCACTTTCTACAAAGAAGCATAACTTTTAAGAAACTTTTTGTAAAGAAAAAATGTCTTGAACTGCAATTACCATACCAAAAACATTTCATTAAAAAAAGTTTTCATTTTGATTAACGTCCTGCAATACACTTTTTGCTAGAAACAATTTAAAAAAAAAACATTCTTATCGTAGAAAAAAAAATCGATTTTACATAAAAGTTTCCTCAAGACAAGTCTTCGTACGAAAATGATGCTTCTTCATGTAAAATGCGTCTTCCAAGATACTTCTTTATATAAGAAATGTCTTCCGAGATAAGATATCATATGAGAAACGTTTTAAAGTCACTTCTGTATTTGAGAAGTTTTATCTTTTAGAATTGAATTTAATCTTGCTTCAACTACCAAACTTAACTGAAACATTTTGTTTACGGTTAGCCGCATCTCCATCAATACTCGGCAATATTGGTTCTCTCCTTTGATGTCTAAAAAAAAAATAATCTGGATATTTGTTATTTGAAACTATTTGATGTTTATTTCCATCGTGACAATTTCAAAATGATAAGCAGGTTTGTTCACAATCCCATCAATAAGAGGGCTGATAGCAACTAATAAGGTAGTTAGTTGACACTGGCTATGATAGTTTATTTAATATATTACAAATCAACTATGGATTTCTTCAACTACGCAACTACCAAATTTTTTCAGTGCACGTATTTTTCTTACACAAACATTATTTGTTTATCGAATGATATCGCGAAACAAGAGATTTCGATTACAATATGAATAGGGTGTCCACCAGCCAGTCATTCATAACCAGGAATACGACAGATATATTGCGGTCTAGGTCAGTCAATACCAATAGTATGTTCTTTGTATTCTGATTCTAATAACCGATAACATCTGTAGATTATATTTAGACGCAACCGTTTTTTGTGAAAATTATTATCGTGTTTCATTTAGTAATTTCCTAGTAATATCTCATAAATCATATAATGTTGATAATAAAATGCATTTTTTTCTAGCAACAGATCTACAAATTTATTAATAAACATTTTGATAATGCCGCCATAAATTAGATTAACTAATCGTGCCTTTTAAGCAATGAGTTTAATAACTAATAATTTACTAATTACTCAATTCTAAGTACTAATTAGTTTATGAATGTTTTGAATAGCTCAAGTGTAGAAAAAAGAGAAAGAAATTAGTTAGTGATAATGACTTCGTTCACGTTTATATGTTTAACGATTTTTGGAAATTTTTGTCAATAAAGATTTCAGTTTGTGCCCAGAATATACAATATTATATATCAATATTATATCAATAAATCAAAAAAAAAGTGCTAAGCGTGTCGTTGAATGTTGTATTATAACAGTGTTGCTTTCGATAAGTAGTCATTCCATAAATAGGGGGGGGGGGCTTTAACTTCAATTTATTTTATGTTAAATAGTTATTGTTAAGATTATGCTGATTCTCATAGTTATAAAGTGAAGAAAATTAGATTGTTTAGATTATTATATTGTTTTGTATTTGCTTGAGAAACTCATTAACTATTTAGTTTGATTTAGTTCAAATTACAAATTCTGATTTGAAATTATCATGATTCCAATTTCAATGGTCAGACTGACACATAATGGTACGTACCTTAAAAGTGTTTATCACCTTACCTTATCAGCAAAATAATTTACTTTCGTTTTGTCAGCTACATCTGTGATTGAAATACACTCGAAATTTTTTGTTTCAAGACTTTATTAGATAAAACAGCATACGAAGGAAATGAAGAAATGTTCGAATATGTCGCAGTGTCGCATATGTTCTCTATAGTTCTATTATTTCAAAAACTACGTCTTAACAAAATTTCAATTTCAATTTCATTTTTATGTGGATTAATCCAAGCGAGCAAGAACTGGTGGTGGCAAGAAATTTCTAGAACCCAGTTTAAAAATCGACGCTTTTATAACATTCTTCTCGTAAGTGATCGTAACATTTGATATTCACTATTCATATCGGAAATATGGTAGAGGATACTTTTCATATAAAAAAAGTGTGATGGTAGATATTTTCATATAGAAAGATGTGATGAATCATGCAATTCATGTACAAGATAGTGATGGGAAGGCAACTTTCACATAGAAGGGTATCATGGAAGAAATTTTTAAAAGAGCGAAGGTATAGTGGAATATAACTTTCAAACAGAGTAATGTCGAGGAGGGCTCGTTTCATATAGAACAGTGTCGTAGAAGACACTTTTCATATAGAAAAATGTCATGCAACACACTTTTCATATCAAATGGTGCCGTAAAGTATGCTTATCACAAATGGTAAACGCTTTGCATGCAGAACATTGGAAGATGGAAGATTATTTTTTAAAAAAATGTATCTTTGAAGGCAGTTTTCATATAGAAAAGTATCATAGAATACACTTTTCATATAGAAGATATTTTTCACATTGAAAAGTGTCATAGTTTTCATATAGAAAAGTATCATAGAATACATTTTTCACATGGAAACTTGTCATAAAAGATATTTTTCATATTGAAAAGTGTCATAGAAGGCACTTTTTATGCAAGAAATTGTCGTGGAAAATACTTTTTCTATAGAAAAATGTCATGGAAGACACTTTCAAATGGGATAGTGTCATGGAACACATTTTTCATGCAGGATAGTGTCAGGGAGTGTCGTGGAAGGCACTGTAGACATAAAAAAATGTCATGAATGATACTTTTCATATAGAAAAGTGACATCGCTGATAGTTTTTCACATGAAATATGTCTTCCATGACGGTTTTCTACACGAAAAGTTTCTGTCAAGCAAAATTAGGCAGCTTTCGCATAAAAAAGTGTCATGGAAGACACTTTTAATATAGAAAATTGTTATTAAAATGCTTTTTCGTACTTAGAAGTGTATTGGAAAGCAGTGAAATACAACCTTTATATAAAAGTCTATTAAAAGAGTCTTCTTGTAATGAAATATAACTTTTAAGCTACTTTCCATGAAGCAAAATGTTTTGAAAGACACTTTTCGTAAAGAAATTTCTCATGAGAAATGGTTTTCATTTAGACTGGTGCATTACAAAACAATTTTCTGACCTGAATGATGACCTGGTTAGTATTTTTATTGTAGGAATGCGTCTTTTTGTATATGGGAGGGGTTCCACATGAGACTTTTCCACATGAAATATATCTTCTAAGACTCGATTTCATATAAAGGCCCTTCAGCTGGCGTCTTTTTCATGCGAAGAGTTTTATCATAAGCTCTTTGCCTTCCTGGACAATTTTTGGTAGAAAAATGCATTCTAAGATTAATTTGAATCTTAATTTGAAAAGCATCTGTGATAGCACAAGTGCGAATTTTTTTATGTGTATATTCGTGTAAAGTTTGCTTCCGTTTACGCAAATTCTACGTTGCCCATCCTCGAATGATACATATAACACATTATGTAATTTCTTATTTGCCGCATTATTAAGCAATTATTTCATTTAGAGGTTAAATCAAAACTGTCTAAACATTTCCGTTTCATTTAAGATGAATGCCAAGCATAAAGCATGAAATTATTACCTTTCAATTGGGGTCAGTCCACTTGATATACTGGCGAATAATGGTGGTAAATTAAAATTATGTATTATGATTTCTTCACTGATGATTCAAGTACAAATTACTCTATTTTTTAAACATTGGCTGTCATTTTAAACATGAGTAAAAACTTTCAAAAACTCAAGCTAACTAATTTAAATGCGTACCGGACATCTTTAGCCATCGGCAAAAGCTCAAAAATCATTGATTCTACGTAGTAGATTAACAAACGAAATCGTGCACAAACCTTTTTTGGAGTTGGCTTATTTCCTCGATTTGAATACAAATCACTATCGAAAATATAGCACATGTACAAATTATATAACCATTAAGAGTTTTTCTTACGACTGCATAACATTTTGATAAATATGAACTCGAAAAGTTGACAGACTTGCATAAAACTGTGTGCAAATTGAAATATTCCATGAATACAACTATCTGTAAATAAATGTATACATATTTATATATTATATATATTATATATACGTACAAAGTAAAACTATTTAACAGCACGTGCTTACCACAAGACCTTAACATCCAAATGACAGATAATGCTTTAAGCACCTGGTTGTTGTAGCATCAAAGCGCGGGGAGGACAGACATATAAATAAACTGAATATATTTATTGCTTATCATTCTTGGGAGAATTTTTATTTAAACTCTGCATAAATTGTGTTTGCTTCGTTTTTTTTTTTTTTTTTGTATGGAACTGTCAATGTCAATAAACCTATTTTAGTATAAATATCACTTATTCGTAAAGTATATGAGAAACGGAAATATTTTGGATTTTTTGTCTCGTTGTCAATATTGCGAAATTTGTAGATTTCTTTTTGTGATAGTTTGGCAAGGTTTAAAAGTCAACACATTTATATAAAGATGATTTACGACTATTTACTTTTATTTATTTTTGAAATATTTAAGAGGCCCTGTCATCAACGATGGTATTCACATTTTCTCACAAAATTTAAAAGTGTAAACAATGCTTTTGGCATACTCGTATCATTAAGCCGCATTCAAGTAGCCGGATATGTCATCAACTTTATATCCCGAAAGTTTCATCGATAACAAATTTCTTTAAAAATGTGGCCTGCCGACAGTTGGTCACACATATCGATTTCTTGGAGATTAGATAAATCCATCGGATGTCTAAAAGAGGCAGCCGGTTTAGCTAATTAGCACAATAAATGTGTTTTAGCAAAATATCAGTATTTAACGCGAAAACGACAAGTTAATTGTGACTCGTTTGGAAATAACCAAAAGTCTTTGAGGGACTTTCCCATACAGCTCGCGACAAATGACTTTTTGACAAGTATTCCCCTGTAATACCACCAAACAATCCCCAGATGGTAGCTAAAATGAGACGACGACTAGCATGAGTAATTTAAATAACATGCTAATACCAATACTATGAAGACTGATGCGATGGTCTAATAAGTCATACATATTAAATAACTGGACTGGACAAGGTGACACTCGTCGCATTAAATTACGAATTTCGGTATATATTTCTAGCAGATTGGTCTGTCAGATTTGACTCTTTTTGAGAAAAATGGTGAATGTTTAATATGAAAATTTATTATCTATAAATAGGGTAAAATCTGTCATATCGGTCTACTAAAGTTGTCGTTCCTATTAGATACCATATAATCAATCGAGTAATCACAATCCGCATCAAGGCAAGGTATTGTTTTATCATTTAGATTTGCGTGTAGAAGAAACATATTACCACGATGTCAATACTATTGTGAGGGAAATAATTCTAGTCTAATAGTCAGAAAACTCGGTTTGCATACCAACTTCTCTGAACTTCTTTGATGTGATTCAGACTAGTCCACCACATAACTCCAGTACATAACAAAACAACTATGCGATCACCTGACCATAATATAGGAAAACAGGTTCTTCGACAATAATGGCATAATGGAAAGCATACTTTTAGAGCCATCCAGGCGAAAGTGGTCCGTGCAGTCAATTTTGACTCGGGTCACCATATACCTATAGCTGCATCTAAAGTACGCACGGGATTGAGCTGACCAAAAAACTTACGTAACCAAAAATCATGGAAATCTAGATAAATGAAAGAAATGAGAGATAGTCCCTATCCGATCCAACAATCACTCTCAATATTACGGACAAAACGCCCCTATTCTAGATGTTCTGGACAGTCGGTGGAATCCTATTGCACATTAGATGCGAGCTTAAAAGCGCTTATAATGAAGAATGGCGCATAGCACCTGCGGAAAAGGACGCCATGCACATGGCAACGCTGTAACTAATTGTAACGCGTGCTGTGCAAAATGACATAAAGAGATGAGAGGCCGTCTTTTTAGGAGGAAGAAACGATTATGCAAAGAGCAGTAGAGTGGGGATATAGAAAAATTCTAAAAAGTCAGATGCAGAGGATGTGGAAAAGGGCTCTCCTCCCGTAAGAACTGTGACGAAAATTTGGTCACAGATACCTGGAGTGTGCTAAGCCGATAATCAGCGAGCATCAATTCCTAAACACGATTTAGCTCAATGACAGATCAATACTGTCTTTAGCAGTCCGATATAGTCTGAAACTGTGTAACATCATGGCCGAATTTGGTTTTCCTGCAAAGCTTATACGTCTTTGCAGTTTGACATTGACAGATGCGACATCTTCTATGTGCTTTTGGAAATGGTAAAGAAAAAAAGCTGCAGTTAACACGGCTGGTACCATGTTTAACAAAAGCCATATGCTAACAATATAGAGATCATTGGCAGAGAACTGCGAGATATTACTATAGACTTCTTAAGAATTAAGAAGAAGCTAGCAAATGTGCCTCTAGCGGTAATAGAAGACAGAATCAAGTATTTCTTTCCACAAACAAAACAATGTAATGACAAAATCTCCTGTGCGTCAGATACTATTCTTACCCATCTGGCACACCTATCTTACCTAAACCAT
>JAHXMU010000026.1:879581-892104 GCA_019455685.1 Philornis downsi
AGTATCTGCGTCATATGAATCATTAATTGCATGAGCTATATGTCAATACCAACGGCATCAAGTGCATCGAAATACAATCATTACTTTGCAATTACATATTTTAAGGATGGACCAAATGCTTCAGCGCGAAAAGTCTTGGACAGCAAACTTGATGTACGACACAGAAGAGGGCGACCGAAACTTTTATAACAGAATTTCGCTTTGGCTTTTGAAACACTGAACTTGATGTGATGTGATGGTGAAGAAAACTGAAGCGTTTGGAATTCGTTTCAATATGCGTCGCATAATAGAAAAATATTTCTATTCTTATCGCCATATAGAGGCCAGTAAGCTATCCAAAAAAAATTTGCATATCTCATATATGATATGTGTTTTGATGGCAATGAAGTTTTATGCAGGTTTTCAATAGAATTTCGTTTGGGAATACTAACACAGAGATTCCATCAGACTGTTTTTTCCGCTAGAAAAATCTTTTTAAGTGGCAATGTCGTATTTTTTTGTTGGTTCCCAACACTGAAATTGGAGCAGCCTTTATTTTTGCATCATAATATGTTAATTAATATATTTTTAAGTTGGAGAAATGAAATAGTAACAAACAAGACACAATTTTATAATTTTACAAATGTATTATCGAACATATTATGACGGAAAAACACAAGTTGTTCGATTTCAGTGTTAGAAACACGTACAAAAAATGATGGCAATGGCGACTTTTGGCGAAAAAATTACGCGAGTCAACAGTGCCTCGTGGAATTTTTTCGTCGTGAAAAGAACATATTACCCGGGCTACGGCTTAATGAGCAAAAAGTAAACGAAAAAATAAACAAATTTTGGTTGATATACAAGAGGTTTGTAATGCATGAACAATTGACAATCTACATCTACCCAAAGAATTTATTATGCAAATTGAATGCGAGTAAGCGCATTTTTGTCTAGTTCATTCGTTGAATCAAGCAACGCAAACAGCTGCAGCTAAAGTCAACAAACAGATAAAACAATGCGATCATAATCAAGCGTGTGCTCACAAAGCTAAAAGAATTTCAGAAATACGGATTCGAAATAACAATTGTTGGAAAACCCTTTTCTTGGCTATTTGTATTGTTTAACGACAGCTTTTTATTACACAGCTGTTTTAAGGGTTGAGTGCATTATTGCAGTATGAATTAGTAACCCAGTCTCAGGTTTGCAAACAGTATCGGCATCATAGTCGGCCATTATTCTTAAGTTGATGTCATAATATTAGATAGATTTAAGAATAATTTATTAAAAATTGATCAATTTAGTTGTCCGCTGAAGTTGTTCGGAAATCGTGTCACTTGCAAATTATCAAGCAAATTGTTGCTATTACAGCAACAAAGTTCATGGTAATTCGGGAATGACACGACTTTAGACCTACTTTAGCAGCAGTGTGAATTAGATATGAATTTTGTAATATTTCCAGGTTTGTTTTGTCGTTAATATCAAAGAAAATAGAATCGGTTAGAGGAATAACCTTTCCTTTAAGATCAACGGAGATAACACAGAAAAAAACACACAAACGTACGCTTATTGAACCAGTCTACACGTTTAATACGTTGATGACAGAAAAATCGTTGTCATTTTCAAACAACGAGTACTCTTTGAATCAATTCAATTCTCCTTGATTGATATCGATAAAACTTTGTAATAAGAAGAAAAGTGAAATCTATCAGACTTACCTCGTAAATTGTCCTTCATTCAGTATACGTATCGTACATTTATATACATTTTGTCATAAAAAAGTATCGAGAATTCATCGATAAAATACAAAGTATTTGTTATTCAATCGTATTTATTGTATAGCCTTCAAAATAAGCCCCTTTCCGAAATAATACATTTATGCCAGCAAATATTTTCGAAGGAGAAAAAAAGTCCGCTGGGGTCATATCAGATGAATATGGTGGTTGGTCAATGATATTTGTTGAGTTTTTAGCAAGAAATTTATTCAAAATTCACAGGTTTTCTTTCCACAAATTTCCTCTTTCAAATGCTGATTAGCACCAAGATAATATTCCGTTTTTATCATCTACCCTTTTGGCAACTATTTCCTAGACACAATACTGCAAAAATCAAAGAAAACAGTCAACACTGTTATGACTTTTGATCGACTTTGTCGTGTTTTTTCGGTTTCGGTTTCTTTGGAAGGGGTCATGTCGAAACTAGTTGACTGGTTTGCGTGTCAAACTCGTAAACACATGTCTGATCACCAGTTATAATGCATTCATAAATGTGAGTTCGGAATTGGCTTATTGCAGCGTTCCTTCAGTAACCTTTACGCCATCGAGTTTTCGAAAAAAAATGCGTTTCGAAGGAAAACGCGTTTCATACTCAAATGATCGTGCAAAACGGTTTGAATTTATTCACGAGGCACAGGAAATTCAGCTGCTACCTCTCTTAAGCTTTAATGAAAATTTACTGTCACCATCTCCTTCACTTTGTCAATTTTGGCTTCAGTTGAAGACGTTGGTGGCTAACCAGAGCGAGTCAAATCTTCTACCATACTTCGACTGCTTCGGATGTATTTCAACATTTACGACTATATGCAGGTTTTTTTTTTAATAAAGTCGATTCTCTGTAAGACTGTAACATTTTTAGTGATCTGGTACAACAAATTCAATTTGCAATAGAAAATTTAAGACAAATTCTTTGTTTGATATTTTTATACACAGTAATAATCGTAAAATACACTTGAGATGAAATGACAAAATCGAGCGATGCAAACAAACTAAATGACAGTTCGAACTTAAACTCCGTAAAAACGACAAATGGAATTTTGACAGTTCCTTTAATCATGTTTCTTAAAACACCAATTTTGGGGTACTTTTTTGATAGAATATACATATGTATTTTGATTCTGACAGGATCTCATGAAAGCGTATACTTAATATCGAACTACATCTCGTACAAGTTAATATGGAGCTGAATTTATCAAATAAATAGTACATACGAGTATAAGTCTCAGACGTGGAAAGTGAGCCAATTGTAGTTGTTAACAAAAAACAAAAAAATCCTTCAGCCTTTTTCCAATATAATTATCAAACATATTAGGCAATGTGAACACAGCTTAACATTGAAATATAATGCAAATAAATCATCACTGATATATGCAAGCTAATATGTTTCAACTAAATAAATTAAATTAATCGATTCGTTTACTTATTTCCTATGTCCAATGGGTGAACAATAACTTACTAATTCATTTTTTTTTTTTGTTTTATTATTATTATTATTTTTAACAATTTTCTAATAAACAACTACAATATAAATTTGCCTCAGCGCCTCTAGGGCATTATTGAGGCTAGCTAGCAACAATTTAACAGTTAACTTATATTTTACATAGAATAATTAATAATAATAATGTTTTGTTTATCGTTATGGAATGCAATGTATTATAAAAATATTTTGTTTTTTATAAAAAAAGAAAAAAATTTTTTTTTTGCAGTTATATAAGAAGCATCTCAATATTATCAAACAAGTATTGTTTCAGTGTTTTTTTTTAAAGAGGGAAATCGACTGCAAATCTTTTATTATATGCGGTAATTTATTGTATTCAATGCTACCCAAGTACTCAATTCTCTGCTTTGTTTTCTCCAACCGACATCTGACTGGATATATCACTGTGATGTCCCATGTTAAAAACATAAACTAAAAGTTGATTTTTATGCAGTCCATGTATTGGCAAAACATTCTTAGCCACATTTTTGTACAACGGTAAAGTGGAATATGTTATTGGTAAATTATAAATAATTTTCAGGGCTTTGTTTTGCATGACTTGGAGGGATTTTAATTCAGCGTTTTTCCTGTGTCCGTATATAATAGCCAGGTAATTCAAATGACTTTGGATTAGTGCTTGAAATATAATATATTTAGTGTTCTTATTGAAAGTGCTTTTGAATTTATATAAAATACCAAGAGCTGGTGCTACTTTGGTTTTTGTATGGCTTATATGTTGATTCCATGACAAATTACTTTGTATTTTAATTCCCAAATACTGTATGCTTTCAACTTCTGCAATTTCCTGCCCATTTACAAAAATTGAACAATCGTTATGATTCCTGTGCGATTGCGGTTTAAATCGTATAAATTTGGTTTTGTTTGCGTTCAACATTAATTTATTTAAACGAGCAAATTCCGTTATCAATTCTGCATCACGTTCAACGTTTATTTTCAGAACTAAATTTTCCTTGTACGGATAAAACAAACACAAGTCATCGGCATACATAAAAAGTTTTCCATGAAGCTGCAGATTATTAATGTCGTTGATATACAATTTAAATAACAGAGGGCCCAAAACGCTGCCTTGTGGAACACCGTGTACAACGGGAAGCATAGAACTTTTTTCTTTGTTTACAATCACATACTGCTTCCGATTTTCCAAATAGTTTTTAAATAATGCTAATTCTTTGCCTCTGATTCCGTAATATGACAACTTTTGGCACAATATCGAGTGATCCACAAGATCAAAAGCCTTAGTAAAATCGTAATTTCATGTCAAAACTTTAATTGATTATAATATTTTGTATAACTATAAATATTCGTTTATGGTCTATTAACCAAACCAGCTAAATAAAACATTTAAATTTAAATTTTTAAAAATTCCCAAAATCCCCATTGCAAACAAATAAATACCCATAAACACACACACAAACTTGTCAAATATGAAGAGATGTCCGTTTTTAACACATTATTACCCAAAAAAATCAAATATTGTTTTTATGTATGAAAAAAATATGCATGCAAGTTCCATTCATGTTAATTAAATATTTAAAAACAATCACATTTTGCTTCTCTGTTGACGAAAAACAAACGAATACATGAAGGTGAAATTTCAAAAGATTTTTTTTTTCACAACTTTGATGAGAAACTGGTTTAAATTATTGAACTTAATATCGATTTCGGCAAATGTTATTTAAAAAAAAATCCCCCGAATTATTGTTGCCTGTCTTTAATAAATACGCAAATGATTTGTTTAAACGTCCACTAAATAAATAAAATCAATTTTGTAGTTGTGGCCGGTAACCAATTTCGCAAATACTTTTAAGACGGGTTATGTACATATCAATATTTGGTAATTGGCAGGGGCGCGTGTATGATCCAGTTTTAATTGGCAACTTTTCATAACGGTTATTATTATTATTATTGTTATTATTATTATAATTATTATTGTTATTATTATTATAATTATTATTATTATTATTTTGTTTATTATTAGTATTATTATTGTTAGTATTAGATATTAGAGTTTAGTACCAAGATGTATCAATACAAAGTGGAGCTGTCAGCTTTGCTGGTTTAATTTTTGTTTTCCATTTGCTCACATGTAAAGAGCGTCATAAAAGATCAAGATTTAAAACTGTGAAATTCGCGTCGCCTATTCCTTGTTTTTCACTACAAATTGTGTTTTACAAGAAAACGCAATCTAAATTAATAGAGTTTTATAAAAACTGGGCGAAATTACAAATCTAGTTTTTGAGACAACTGATTTGTTTATGACACCTAATTTTGATAGTTTCGCCGCCGAAAAAAAGTTGTTGTGGAAAGTGTTATTTGTTGTCGTGATAACGCCACCATGTATCAGTATATCATATCTTGTTAGGCATGATGCCCTTTTCCCGAGGAATAAAATGACCCGAGTGTAAAAAATTAAGCGGCGTTGCCACCGAAATCGATAGAACAACCATATTTGCGTCGTAATATGTATGTTAAAAAATACGTTATGAAATAGTAAAAGGCCTTTAATTGCTCATATCAACTATAAGACAGTTTTTTACAAATAAGTAATGGGCAATTTTGTTCGTCAAGAAACATGACACTGTCCGGCGAAATATTTCATTTTTTGTTATGAAGTTTCGCCGAGAAAAGTCAACACAGTCCCAGCTTTTGAAGATAAACTGAAGTGTGCCGGTCTTATTATTCGTTACATCTGTCAGATTTCAATTTCCTCCACTTTCTGCAGTGATATTTGCATTTTCCGTTTTCATTTTCCATTTTCTACAATTATTCGATATTAACGAAAAATACAACCATGACGATTGAATAATTTATTGGTTATCAACACTGACCAGTTTTTTAAGGCTTAAGCAACATATCTGGCATTCATAAGCCTAATTATATGTTCTCACAGACGAATGCCTTGTCAAATTTATAAATAAGTTTCACTGGCATTATTTCGGAGATGAGTATGCAGACATTTGCTTGCGTGTAAACATGACCATAGAGTTTTCTTACTTACGAAATCCATGTATAAATTGTCGAATATATAATAAATTATATAAATTGTCGAACAATTAAAACAATTGCATAGTCTTGATTTTAATAAAACTATTTACTTTCTACTCTTTTCATTCTTTGCAGTTCCACCTTCGACACCCATCTAAAATCAGAGGATATGTCTTGTGAAAACTAAAGTTGTCGTAACTCCATTTTCCCCCCAATTGAAACTCCACCGTCGGTGAAATTCTACCTCAGACGAAACCAAATCATTACAAAAATAATTTAAATCATAATGGCTTTCATAAATATACCATGGCGTAAGTATTGTTCGTTTATACACAAATGGTTTAATATTTTTATTAACAAGTTTTAAAATTCTAAACACAAATCGCTTCGTAAATCTCACGCATATATGTGAATTTGAATTGTGTATTCTGATGTCGATTGACATTTTACCATAATTGTAAATATAAATATTAGAATATATTGTGACATTCGGTTATGAATATTTAACTACAAATGTGCGAAATTTAGTTAAATATATTTTTGAATAGCTTCAAATTCAAACATTATTTGCAACTGGAAATTAAATATAAACTTAGAGCAGACTGTAGGAATTTTAAATGTATTCTGGTAATACTTTATAACTCGTTAAATGGTTAGTTAAAGGCTGGTATTGTCTACAAACGGAAAGGCATTCTTGATTACACGAAATTCCATTCCCTACAAAAAATAGAAGCAATTTCTTCACATTGAAACCTATTTGCAGGAATTTTTCGTCGCCTTCTACTTTGTAATGTAGATTGTAAGGTTAATATCAATTTCAAATGAAATGCTGTTTACAATAATGGTTCATTGCCATTATATTTTGTAGTTGGACATTTAAGTTGGTATGATCTTAATCGAAATTTATCTCTCCATATAAACTACATGTAAAACCTGCAAACGGAATTCCGTTGGCCAAATTCTTGTCGCATTTCCGTTTGCAATGAGTTTATTCATTGAAGTTAATTTAATGAGACTTTTAATTTACTTTTTTCTGTGTTTGTTTCAAACAATCTTATATTAGGTTTAAAGGCCAAATTTTCCGCACGGCAATGGTGACGGAATTCAGTTTGCACAAATTTTCCGTGTGCAGGAAATGGAGAAAATTTGAAATATTTCCCAAGCAGCTAACATCTTCTGATTTTTGGTCAAGTATTCCGTAGTAATGCCCTCAGACATTAGTCGGATGGTGGCTAAAGTGAGGAGACGATTAGTTTGTGTAACCCAAACGATAAGCTAACAACGGCGCGGCCCCGGCATTGGAATCGGATGTGGTGGACTGACAAACCACTCATCTTAAATAATATTATTATAGAAAATAAACAAATATAAAGAAACGGACCCTTCAAATGTTAACGATCCCCGCAAACGCGATTTCCCCGCGATTTAAGGATATCACCTAGAACATTTAGACGAACATAATCAGACATAAAGCAGGAGATGCAATGAGCAGAACAAAGATGCACTTGGCCTAAAAACTATGACAGCTACTGTAGCAGGCGTACAGAAAAGACTGAATTCGGATGCGAATTTAATGTGGGTAAATTCGTGGTTAGACCCGTAATTGTTTTGAGTGATTTTAATGCCAAAATAGGAAGGAAAGATCTTCTTGGTCCAATAATCGAAAAATTCAGTCTACATAACACCTTCGAAAACTGATTCAAACTGGTTTCTTTCACTCCGGCGCATAGTATAGTAGTACACGATAAATCAGGACGAAATCAAGTCTTTTGTTTCGACGAACAAAGAGTCTACTCTTTTGGAGTGCTGTATGAACGTTGACAACTTTAACTTTAGAGTGGTAAAAGAATTTGCCCATCTCAATTCCTCTGCCAAAAAAAAAAAAAAAAAAAAAAAATGATTCCAACCTGGAGATCTAGAGAAGAGCATCGCTTGCGAATAAAGGTCACTATATGTAGGTTAAGCAAGTGATTTAATTGTAAAATTTTCTCTTAACGAAAAATATGCAATTGTACCAGATATTGGTTTTGGTTGTGTGGCAGAATCCTAGGTTATGACGCAGGCGAATGAATCAGTTCTGGCAGTCTTCGGGAGAAAAGTGGAGCCATCATGGTTAACGGGGAGTATCGATATTGTATAAGCTTTATACCGATATCGGCGTGATGCAAATGCAACAACATACAATGATTGCGTTGACTGCGTCATGTTGTAGGGTGGACTCGAATACTTCAAAATGAAAAATCTTAGGAAACGAACTCAATAGTATTGTAAAGACTTGGTGTGGCGAATTGGAAAAGAAGTTAAGGAGACCAAAGTGGGTGGAAATGTTTTCTAAGTGCGACTTATGATAGATAAGCATCTCTTTCTTTGGCTGCCGTCAAAGTGAGTAAGTAAATAATAACAATAAAATTTGCGGAAGTTGCTTGAATTTAGTGTAAGGAAAGACATTCCGTTTTGATGTCAATACCAGACTTCAGTCATGTGTATGTGGTTAACGAGCTAGGACAATAAAATCATTATAGATTATCCAAAAATGCTACCAATTATTGAATGCCACACGAAAAGATCACTGATGAAGACTGTGAAGATCCTGATGAAGACTGAAATTAAATTGAGGAATATTACAAAGTTCCTATATTAATGCACTTCCTAATGAATTCAATCAAGGCGAGCAATCAAATTTGATTTAAACAAAAATATCATGATATTTTCCAAACCAAAATTGAACAATTTTTTTTTTAACAATATAAATTTTATGGTTGACAGCTACTCCAGCATGTAATTTCATTAAGATTGCCTATTCTGATTACACGTAAAAAAAATTGTAAAGCGTAATTTTTCTCAAGTGTTTTCCAGAATATTCGTTCGTTGGTTTGTGTGAACGATCCCCAAGCTATTTTGCGAACTAACTTATTAGTCACTGACCCTAAATTTATAGCCAACATATGAGACTTTGTCAAAATTACTCCAATTTAGTGATATAATTTCGGACCTAGAAAACCTATTATTAGACTTCACTTGAAGACGGTAAAACCAACGATTGAGACGGAGTATTGCTCAGTTCCCAAATTAAAATATATTTCACATCAATTGCATTCAAGACGAGCAACTAATAAAAATAGTTTTTCTTTTTTTACGATAATTGCACAATTACTGCCTTAAAATTAGAAATCTACTAGTTAATATCACTTTGAGCACGCAATTGTCATTTCAATTGTTTGTATTCTGATGGCGGGGTAGCAGCAAACATGATGATGAAATCTCTTGTAAAATCTTACATTATTTTAGTTTTTTTGAAACATTATTTAACATAAAAAATTATATATAATTATCAGTCGGCGGAGGAAATAAATGCATTTTGTTACAAAAAAAAAGAAAAAAAAACCATTGTGTTGTGTTTCAAACCATAACTAATTATAAACAAAATACTTTGTTTTATTGAAATGACAGCAAATATTGACAGACGACAGCGAGTGTAGTTTTTTGTTATGCCGGCCTGGCTGTTTATTGGGTGTCATGAATGAATACACGCCAACTTTAACTGGTAATAAACAAGTAGTAACATTTGCTCCACACAAAATCTAAGCTTGCTGTAAAAGGCCATAAAGTTGTTGCACTTTGAAATTATTGCCTTATGACAGCATGATACACTTTCAAAAGAGCAATAAAGTATGTAATATGGTAACACTGGCTTACGATAAACGGTGAGGTGATAAGATGTTTATAGTTTTTCACTGAGATTATTGTAAGAGGAGGCTAAACTGGATATGTAGTTTACCATTTAAGAGGCAGGAGAGTTCCTGCATACATTGTGTCAATAAAAGTACTGGAAATTAGTCACTAAAACACACACCTTTAAGGTAGGTTCTCTCCGAAATATTACACTTACGCCAGCGAATAATCCATCCCTTAAAAACATTTTCCAAACCCATTTCCCCAACAAAAAACTAGAAAACATTAAAAAAACAACTCATTTTCTTTAGTTGCAACGCATGCATATTTATTATTTCCAAAGCGCTTTTATACCTTTTCCAAAACTAAACACTTAATACACTTAAATACTCTTTATTTCTTTGCATACGACTGCCACATAATCACTTTTAACAGATATACTGCTTTACGGTCTAATTTCGGTCTGAAAATTCTGATGCTAAACCAAACTTTCTTTGGTCGAATGAAAAAGTGTACCAAAGTGATTGCTTTTTCATTGCTGTAATAACTATTATGAAAATGTAAAGACAACACTCCGTAAAAAATCGCTTCCTTTCTATGACAAGCCTGTGTTAAATTCGTTGGTGATTACACGAATTTCCTCCACTTTGCTTCAAAAATTGTTGAGAATTTCTACTTCCATGGATGCACATTTTTGCTGGGCTACGATTTTATGTCTTCTGTCGAATGGACATGGGTGCCTCGAAATAATAATTTTGACTTTTGGAAAAGAGAAAAAATTTAATCGGAGTTAAATCAGGTGAATACGGTAATTGTTCGATGATACTTAAAGTTCGTCTACAATGGCAGCCTTTAGTGGTGAAAAATTCCATGAGTTTTCTTTACACAAATTTGTAATTTTCCATAGAATTTGCTCTCCCAATCGCTTCTTAAAGCCAATGTAATATTCTCAATTTACCATGTGACCTTCTGGTAAGAATTTTGTGTACATACACGGCACCACAATAATTAAGTTAAACAATAAGCATTACTTTGATATGTTTTTTTTTTTTTTTTTTGCTTTCGGTTCATTTGGAAGGCACCATTTCCAAGTTTTCTGACTGGTTTGGATGACAGATACGCAAATCCATGTTAGTTGATATAGTGTGAAATGATATGAATTGATTCGTTATCTCACTTAAGCTTAAATGACGATTTTCAGCTGTTGAATACACTGTACCACCATATACACGTATTTTTAATAAAGTATATTGTACATTTTCAGCGATTTGGCATGTGAGCTTCCAACTACAATACAAAGAGAGAGAAAGAGAGAGACAAATTCTTTGTTCGATATTTTTATCCGTTGTACAAATTAAAAAAGACACTTGAGATGAACTGATAAAACCAAGCATGGTAAACAAACTAAATGGCAGATCGGACAGATTGCGTCAATAAGGGGAACTGTTGTGCCATCTTAGCGGCAGAAAGAATTTTGACAATCCCTTTAAGCAGGCTTTTTAAATGACCACTTTGCGTCAATATAGAGAACTGTTGTGCCATCTTAGCGGCAGAAAGAATTTTGACAATCTCTTTAAGCAGGCTTTTTAAATGACCACTTTGCGTCAATATAGAGAACTGTTGTGCCATCTTAGCGGCAGAAAGAATTTTGACAATCCCTTTAAGCGGGTTTTTTAAATGACCATTTTGCGTCAATATAGAGAACTGTTGTGCCATCTTAGCGGCAGAAAGAATTTTGACAATCCTTTTAAGCGGACTTCTTAAATGACCAATTTCCGAGAGTTTTTAGGCAGAATACTCGTATACATCAAACTATCTATGTTTTTAATCGGAATCCATCTTCGGTTACAGGTTTCCTGTTAATAAAAATTCGGATTCAAGTCCTAAAGGGACGTTCAGACACATACTCGTAAACATGTCGACGCACTCGTCTCTACGAACTAGTGTAGCTAAACGAGCATTAAAGTGTATATATCACCATATTCGCATTCATTTTAATGTTTAATTAGTTAATATGCTTCAAACATATACATTTTTTTTTTTTTTTTGTATTTTTAGTAAATATACCAAAACGTTTCAACATAGCCGTTATGTTATTTATGGCCTGTCTCATGAGCTACATGATGCGCGTCAATTTGTCAATAAACATTATAGCGATGGTCGAGCATACGGACGCTAACTCAACAGAAGTGTTGCCAGATGTAAGTATATGATAAATTCTCGGTTCTTCTCGTGGCCACCAGAAAGTTTTTTTTATTGCCAACAAATTTAAAAAATAAATGTTCTATTTGTTTATTAACATCTTCATTTATACAGGGTGGGCCATAAGGGTGTTGGCGGTTTAAATCTTCAATTTCTCTGTAACGCGCGGCGCGGGGTGGCGGGGGGATATGTTGTTCGCTGCGCCGCTTCCTGGAAATTTAGTCGCCATGGAGCCAAACACGGTTTACACGATTTAAGTGGAGTTTCAAGCACCAATGTGATACGAAAATGGATCAGAATGTTCGAAACAACCGGCTCAACAGTACCAATTATGGTTCGTGGTCGCCCAGTTTCTGCAGTTTCTGCATACTTTTTTGAGGACGAAAGAGGGCATGCGATGACGGTTAGAGCG
>JAHXMU010000026.1:892504-933997 GCA_019455685.1 Philornis downsi
AGTAACAAAATACCGAGAACAACTTTTCAACGAGTTTTCCAAAATTTACGACTTCGGTTCCAAGAGTGTCAAGCAGCCGAGGGAAGCCATTTGGACAACATTATTTTTAAATCTTAAAAATTCCCAAGCTTCTACTTTTTAAAAATACAAATATATTTTTTTAATGTTTCGTAGTTTTTTTTTAATTGAATATTTAAACCGCCAACACCCTTATGGCCCACCCTGTAGATGGTATTCCTATATTTGTATTCTTTTCTAGAAGGTAGTTCACTACAATGACTAGTGCAGTGACAATTATTTTATCTTGAAAATGTGTTTGATTTAAAAAATGGTGAGTTTGCTGTTACAACCTCTAGTTTGTCTAGACGTTGCCAGTTGGATTTGTTTTACCCTCAGAAAGCGGAGTCCTTAAAATTTACATTCAAGTTGACAAATTTTTCTCCATACATTTTCGCAATAAATGTACTCTTATTTGTGCAAAAGATGGATGAGGATATAGAAACTTCCTATAAAGTTTGATGAAACCGGTGGTTGACGGCCCTCACTTGTGTCGCCAAATTATATAGGGTGATTTTTTAATCGTGGTTTTTTTAAATCGAATAAAACACTCAAGTTTGCGTCATATATTAAAATTTTTTATTGGAATCGATAAATTGGTCTTTGCCATTTAATTCTTAAAGATAATTTCATGTAAATGTTGTCCGCGGCTCTGTCTCAAAATGTCCATTTGGAAGGTCCAATTTTTCGTCACTTTTTCGAACCTTTCGGCCTGTTTTCCACGAATAACACGTGTTATGTTATCTTGTGAGGCTTCAATAGTGTTCGGCTTGTCCACATAGACTAACGGCTTGACATAACCCCACAAGAAATAATCAAGAGGCGTTAAATCACAAGATCTTGGGGGCCAACTCACAGGACTAAATCGAGAGATAAGCTGCTCACCAAATTCATCCCTCAACATATCCATACAACTCAGCCAATTGGAGCAAAAAAAAAAAAAAAAAAATCGCGTATCATGGCTCGATATTGTTCGTCGTCTTTGAAGAAAAATGGACCAATGATGCCACCAGCCTATAAACAACACCAGATTGTCGTTTTTTCGGGATGCATCGGTAATTCATGTATGGCATGTGGCTGTTCATCACTCCAGATGCGAAAGTTTTGCTTGTGTACGTATCCGTTCAGCAAGAAACGAGCCTCATCGCTAAACACAATTTTTCGACAAAACAGCGAATTTCCATTGAGCTTTTGTAAGGCCCATTCACCAAAAATTAGACGTTGTGGTAGGTCATTCGTCATTCCATGATGAAATGGCAGAGTATACTGTACACTGTGCACTTTGACAGATGACGTTTGGACGCCATTACCAACCCGAAAAACTTAAATCTTAAAAAAATCACCCTATATTATCCGTTCGTTACATAGCTATCAAAATTAACTATTCTGATTACTTAACTCATGATGGGAGAATATAACAATTGCAATTGCTATCTCCCTCTCCCACATGCAAAACATTTTTCTGTTTTAAAATTACCTTCACTTTGTCTTATTTGACATAAAAGTAGACTACTGAGGTGATATTACAATTGTATATTTGTCATATAGATAACAAGTATGTATTATGACTACACGTTTAATGTCTTAGAAAATATCATAAAGAATTTGATATGAATGATGTTTTGATGAAAATTTGTACGTATTATCAAAGAGAAGGAGTTGATTGTTTGACAAAATAAAAAATTATTATATTTTTGAGAAATAGAAACAGTGATCGTATAATAAATACTTTTTTTTGTAATTCCGTAAAATGATAAAGCATTGGCTGAAATTTTCAGATTATAGCAACATTCAAGATGATAATAACACTTTTGACTGGCGTTCACAGTGTAAGCAAAAAAATGTTTTCGAACAAGCAGCTGATTGACTGATTGTTCATATTTTTTCAAATATACAAACGTTTTTCCCAATCCCAATGCACCACAGCAGATTTGATTTTATGACGGCATTACAAACATGGAAATTTATTTCTTTTCCATGGCTTGATCGAAAAAATGAACATTTCGTGAATCATAGTCTTCATTTCAACAGAATGCCGCACATAATGCCGTATTCTAGAAGGTAATAAATTGTTTAAACATAAGAAATACTTAATATATATAGATAACATTAGTATTCAAATTATAATTTTTGAACCAGAAACTTTAAGTTTCCATTGTTTAATCTGATTTTGAAAATTAAATTCGAAAAAGCGTCATCTAGTTCTCATTTGAAGGGTCTATTTTTGTGCACACGTTGATTTACATTTTTATACAAAAGGTGAAGGGCGTTTACTCGTATATGAAATGAGTGGGAAGGAGGTAGACATTGCTTAGTTGTGAACGCCCCTTTATTTCCCAGGGAAATATATGTTTGAGTAAATATTATGCATGCCAGCACGGATTACAGACGGAAGCCGCAATCGCTCTGGAGTAAATTTTGTTGTCTGACGCTAACTCAAGAGCACCAATTTGTATGTTTACGCTTTCTTTCTTTCAGCTCTAAATGTCTCACTTTTTACTCCAGAGACAAGTGCGGCTTTTGTTTGTAATTTTTCTCTGTGATGCCAGTTTATAAAAGTTTGGTAGTTAAGGCTGCTATTAATCTTAAATGGAATACCGTTAACCCTATTTTTTAATTATTTCTGTACGGAAAATGCAAGTGAAGAACAGCGTGGATAAAGGGAAAAAGGAAAAATAAAAAAATTAAAATAATATGTTCATTGAAATTCACCTTACTCCGTTTTTTAATTTAAGTCTCAAATTAAGTCTCAAAAGATTAAATCGAACAACATTGGAATTGTAATAATTTCCAATTGTGCTTCTCGTTTGAGGTCAATATAGAAAAACGAAAAGACAATGAAAAATTTGTGCAAATGAAATTCCGTTTGCTGCATTTACGTTGATTTCGCATTCCGATCGAAATTAATACCAGCCTTGAAAGGGTTTTAAATATTAAAAATTTGACAATGAGGGTTTTTTTTTTCACGCAGTTCTTTAAAAAAATGTCTTCCGTGCAGTGATAATAGCTTTAATAGCATTATTGTTAACAATGTCCTTTAAGTGTGTTTTCTGATTTCAGTCCTATCAATAGTAAATTAAGACTAGAAGAACTAAAAAAAAATATTTAAAACGGAAACCAAATTAACAGTTCAATCTTCCAGTTTTTTCTTGCTCACATAAATAAAATATAACGATTGAAATACAAATTACACTAATACATAGCTGATTTAGACTGCCGCTGAAATTAAGTAAGTTCGTGTCTTTTCTGATTTTGACACATTCAACAGCTACTCTGATTTTAACACATTCAGCTGTTAAATGCGACGAAACACAAACATTGCTTAATTTCTCTCACAGTCGGACAGCTCATTCTGCCTGCCGGTGAAATTCAGTAATTTCAGGTAATATCCGATTTCATACCATTCAACTTTCTATCATATATACAGTAATAATTAGCTGAAATGAGAAAACACACTAAATTACCCGATTTAGTCGATAGTCTGAGTCATTTGAACGTAGCCAAACATTTAACTGCTAATAAGTCCCCCATTTTAAACACTGTAAATTTACCGTTTTTTCCCCTTTTTTAGAACACTTGTTTATTAACCATTTTATAGCATCATATATGTATACCTTTTGCAAATTGTTAGGCTTATGGTATTTTACAATACAATACAATAATCTATTGTTTATTTGTTTTTTCTTTCGCCTACAGTATGGACCTCGTTATAACTGGACGCAAAATGATCAAGCCATGCTGCTGGGTGCCTACTTCTATGGCTACATGATAACATCACTGCCGGCAGGGACGCTAGCAGAAAATTTAGGTGCTAAGTCGGTGGCGGGTTACAGTTGCCTCCTGGCAGGTATATTAACCGCATTTACGCCACTAGCCGCCTCATGGGATAAGTGGGCGGTGTGGGCGATACGATTTTTCATTGGTTTCCTAACGGTAAGTGTAGTGGCATGGAAATTGGAAAAACAATCTTTGAATAGAAACAGGTCATTATAGTAATATTGCTTTCGCCATTAATCAGGCAGATAAAGCTGCTAACATAATGCAATTTTCTAGAAATCTTTTCCCGATTTTTGTACACCAATGACGCGTAACTTCCAAACTGTAACCGCCACTATTTACGCCGGAATTTACGACGAACTGAATTTTAGAAGTAGTTAACATTTCCGGCCTTGGCTCTTCTTAATGAGAACGGTATATATCTTCACTACGACAAACCATGCTATGTTATTTATATGAGAGCACCCCACGTTATTTCCTCCGAATAGATCATAATATTGGATTGTTAGTCAAATGTAAAATCAATAAGTAAAGGTCTCACACAAACCATTTAATCCAATATATACTATTTCAATAAGTCCTTCCGTGCGATAGACCAATCCTCCGTTTTAATGTCTTAACAAAAGCATTCAAAGCGGTCAATGATGTGGTCATTTCTAGCAACAATGTCATTACATTTGAGGCGTTCGATTCAATTAATGATATTTATGATAGAATTTCTTTCGCATAATGAATTCAAGCGCGAGATTTTAAAGAATCAACATTAAATTAGCTATACAGTAGAACTCCAATTATCCGAACTCCGATCAACCGAATCGCTGATTATCCGAAGCCATTAGCCATTGTGTTGTTGTCCTCCTACTCGTTCATATGTACATATGTACATTCTTTTATTTTTATATATTCTTTTTATGTACTTTTACTTCTTTTTACTTTACTAATGCATACAATGCCAAAAATAAGCTCTTTTACTTTAAAATCCCCTTTTTTTCAGAAAAAAATCCAATAATCCGAATTTTTGATTATCCGAATGTGGTCCGGTCCCAATTGATTCCGATAATTGGAGTTCTACTGTATTCCAAATCTCACAAAAAAAAATTGTGCAAGCAATTCATTGCGTTTTGGAGATGGCAAACGAACGTGTTAGTTATGGGGAAAGCTATTGAAACTTAAGTCGAATATGGCAGCGGGTACATGTTGTTAGCGATCAAAACACTGCTCTCTCATAACAATAAATACACATATTCAGTGATTTTTGTCCTTATGTATTTACTCTCTTCGTATTTATTGCTACGAGAGAGTAGTGTTTTGATCGTTAACAACATGTAACCGCTGTCATATTCGCATTTAGCTTCAACAGCTTTCCTCATAACTTACACATTCGTAACAATAACTCAAATGTGCCAAGCGAGGTTAACTCGAAAGACAACCGCTACATTTGTACTCTTTTATATTTACTCCCTTTGAAGTCAAAAATGTATCCGCTGCTGATTGTTTAGTTATTACCAGACTCATATAGACAATCTGCGTGGTAGCAATATATAATAATTCAATGCGATTTAATTTTGGAAGCTGGTACATAGAATCAGGCCAGAATTTTTAAAATGCAATATTAAACCTACACGATAAGAATTTCTTTATGGTTTCTGGTGTAAACATCTCTTTTGAACGTTTATTGCATTTACCTATAGTATCATCGACACCCATACGACCTCGTTGAAAATCAACAAACCATCGACATCGAGTTGTCAGTTGTTCTCGACACGGAAGAGTCGAAAACACTTGTCAAACCATTGTTGAGTCCAAACAGTATGCTCTTGCATCAAAAAGGATTAAACATTAATCCCGAACTTTCTTCTTTACTCTGTTCTTCTTTTATACAAGAAAGCAAACGTGTCTCCACTTAAAGGACTGTAACTTAAACACAGATAATCGAAATGACGTGAAATTTTAACAGACATTGTTTGAAGGTTTCTACTAACCAAAACGAAAATAGTTGTTGTTGTTAAAGATATCTCTGTACATTAGTCCTGTGAATTATTGACCGAGAGCATAGACCGACTGGGCGATTCATTTTTCAGGAAATTTTTAAATATTCTTCACATTTCATCATGGAAAGGCTTAGTTTGACTAAAGTCCGTGTTCTCAACAATATTTTATTTTAACAAGATAACACTGCCTGACATAAAATTCATGAAATCAACACAGCCGACCGATAAATTGGTTGACTAAATCACACCACTTCCAGTTTCAACAGCACGGTTACAAAACAAGTAAAAGTGTGGCGTTATTGCGAGAGCAATTCGGTGAACAATTTCATATTTCGGACCAGTAAATTGTCCGCCAAGATATAGCACATTTATACTTTTCTTTACGTAAAGTTCAAAGCCTACATGGGCCTACATGTTGGAACCCAACACTACTCGATTCACTCGAAATACTTGAGCACGCCTTCGATGATTGGAACCTTAGAATGGACAGTGTCAGTGTTACGGCCAGCATTTGAAAGAAATAGTCTTAGAAAAATAATTGTAAAGACTGGTTCTTTTGTATGATAACAAATATTAGCTGATAAAATTGATGTTAGCATGCCTTCACAAGAGGGGTTTAAGCCATATACTCGTATTCTTAGTTTCATATCTTTCAAGCATTTACACCAAATTCGATCAAATTTTACACGCATTATGTGTTTCGTAAATTCTGTTCTGAAAATAAAAATGGACAGCATTGATCTGGTCTGGTACTACCATGTGAATGATAAATTTAATTCACATATTCTCAGGTTTATACGAGTAAATTTTGCAAAAAAAAAAAAAAAAAAATCTGTCAAACTTTATACACATTAAGCATTTACTAACCTAAAATCCAATAATAACCACACCACTTCTGGTACTTCTCATACAAATTGGAAGATTTCCCTAAATGCAATCTTTGGTCTGTAGTTTCTTTCATAATAAAATTACATTTACGTAATAATAGGATACAATAACCTAATCCATCGTATTGATTTCCAGTAATTGACAAAACTTGAGAAAATGCAACCACGTAACTACTCGCCTTCTGGGACGAATGACCGATTTAATCCATATATTCTTTATGTCTTTGAAGAAGTTGTACTGAATTCAGTTAGATTTGCGCTTCGTTAGTTCTAAGAATGAAAAGCCTTTCCATTTCCCTTTGAAGTACATCCCATACAAATTGACTTATTTGTGGAAACGCAATTTTCCCTTTTAATACTAAATTCTTAGGTCGAAGTGACTTGTACTGTATTGCATTATAAAGGACATTGTCTAAAGGTATACGAGTATGTCAATCGGTCATTTTGACTGAAATTTCTATACTGTTTTTATTTATTCATTTATTTAGCTTTTTTTTTTCTTTTCTTTTTTTGTGAAAGTCCACTGGTTTACTTTTTGTGGTTTTAAAAGTTTTAATTCACGTTTTTATTCATTATCTATTTTTTCCAGGGCGTAGTTTATCCCTGCTGCCATAACCTAGTATCAAAATGGTCTCCACCCGATGAAAAGGGTAAATTTGTGGCCTCCCTTATGGGTGGCACCTTTGGCACTGTGATCACATGGCCTATCAGTGGTATGATTGTGGAAAAAATGGGCTGGGACTGGGCCTTTTATATGGTGGGAATATTTGTGTTTATAGTCTGTGTGGTGTGGTTTATTATTGTGGACGATTCACCGGCCAAGCACTCGACGATCAGCATCAAAGAACGAGAATATATTGAGAAGAGTCTGGGTGATTCGGTATCCACTAAAAAGGTTAGTCAATAATTTATTTCATTCTTTGATATTCTTGATATTTTTTTAAATTTGTTGTACTTTTAGCGTTATCCTCCTTACAAATCATTGGTTCTATCCATGCCGTTTTGGTCATTGATGCTATTGCATTATGGCAGCATGTGGGGCTTGTTCTTCTTGATTACGGCCACGCCCAAGTTTTTGAGTGAGGTGTTGGGTTTCAATTTAGCTTCAGCGGGCTTTCTGTCTTCTTTGCCCCATTTGGCACGTCTGTTGTGTGCGTTTGGTTTTGGCGCCATAGCTGATTTGATAAGACGCAAGAATTGGTTATCTGTCACCAAAATGAGAAAAGTGTTTTGTTTGCCTTGTAAGTAAAGAAATTGTTTTGTAATTTTAAATTAAAAAAAAAACTAATTTTTAACCTCATTTTCATCAGCCCACATCATTCCCGGCATACTTCTGGTAATCTTGGCCTATTTCGGCAAGGATCCTTATGTCTGTGTTGCCATCATGACAATATCATTGGGTTTCAATGGCGCCGCCACCGCATCAAATTTGCAAAACTCACAGGATTTGGCACCCAACTATGCGGGTACTTTGTATGGCATCATTAATTGCGTGGGCACAACGCCTGGCATTTTCTCGCCCATGATTGTGGCGGCGTTCACAGAAGAAAAAGTAAGTTTAGAAAAATTTAATAATAATAATTTAATTAATGAAAATCTAATTTTTTTATATCTGTTTTACCTTTCATAGAACACCATTGATCAATGGCACTATATCTTCATTATTGGTGCAGCCGCTTACATTATCCCGGCCCTATTTTTCTGGGTCTTTGGTTCGGGTAAAATCCAAAAGTGGAATGAACTTGACACCACCTCTTCGAAAGAGGATATTATTAATACAAAATTGTAAATTTTGCCAAAACTATAGTATTTTTAAATGCAAATTTGTTTGAAGTGAAGAAAAGAAGTCCATTGTGATGATGGATGGATTTTAAATTTCATTATTTATGAATTTTGCATTTATTTCTTAATAAGCGCTGTGTGTCCCCATCTTCCTCTTACTGTCTTTAGGTTAATTTGTAGCGAAAAACATAAAATGTTTAACAAAATTTTTATAGGAAAGCAAAAAGTAGTTAGTTAAGTGTTAAAGAAATTGTATATGCTTAAAGAAATATGATAGGTTAAATATAAATTTTGTAAAATATAAAATTTTAAATATAATTTCGTAAATGATGTTAATTTATAAGAGTGGGTGGTTTATAGTTTGCAGCGGTTAAATGTGCTTACACATCACCCATGAGAATTGAGGAATAATGTGTGTTCTCTGCCCATGACGATGCGACCAACGGACGCAACACATTACTCATAGGGAGTGGTTTGTCCGCCGTCGATGATAATTGCCTATGACAACTACACATTACTCATGAGTAATGTATTGGTTTGCGCATCATTCGAAACCGTGGGTTATCTATGTGTAACGCATGCTTATGTTTGCTTCAAAATACGACAAAATCAGAAAATCTGCTATATCCTTTCACATAGAACCAAACAATTTTCAAAAAATTTGAAAAAATTGCTAAAAACTGCAAAAATATAAAACTGCATGTAACTCAACGAAGCGACCAGTAATGAAAATAACACAATTTTTGGTTTCCTCAACAAAATTAAAAAAAAAGTTATTAAAATTGAAATACGTCCATATAAGTAGACCATTCAACCGTTTTGCCACTTCGTAATGAACAGGCCATTTTGGGAGAAAATCGCTAATTTCAAAAATTGATGTATGTCTGCAACTTGGAAACTCATGAATCAGTGCTTTTATGTTTTTTTTTTTTTTTTTTTTTGGATGACATATAAATGACATCGTTTGGTAAAGACCCCTACGGACATTAAATATCGTGCTATTTTCATGATTTTGCGTTTTGTTTACGAGTAATTTTTAAAAAAAATTATGTCATTTGAGGGTTTGAATGATCCCAGAACTCAGCCTTTCGCAGACATTAACTTTACGAATTTTACCTTGAGCCTACATCTAACTCTAGGCCATGTGTTCGTTAACTGTATTTTAAAGTAGTTGAAATTGAAATCGTGCATGTTTCAAAGACGTTATTGTTAGTTGGAAAGGGTTTTAAGCAAAAAAAAAAAAAAAAAAAAAAACATCACTTAGTTTTACCCAGATAGAAATAAATTCTCTTATAACTTCCCTCTTATTACTTAAATTTTAATAGAGATTTAGTACATTTTTTTTTTTGAAGAAAACTGTCGAGTAAAACTAGTAAACCTGCTTTCCCCGAATAAATCTCTTTAAAACAGAAAACAGAAGAAAATATGCAAATGAAAACAAATAACAACAGAGATTGGAACGCGAATAGAAATAAAAAGAATTAAGATTAAGACTTCCTTTCAATCGCATGAATTTGAATTTATTGAAATTTTGCTATTTCTGCTATTATTTCGTTCTATCTCTTTGTACGACTTATTCTGATACCTCTTTTTGTAATAAATAATTACAGACAGATAACGATTTATAGATTTTTTCAACAAAAATATGTTTTTTTCAATTCGATCGCTTTTGTGCATTAACAAAAATATTGACAAAATAATGCAACGCTATGGCAGTAGCCTTTCCATTATTTATGTGCGCAGTTTCTCACCTTCATTTGGTAAAAAATGGTGTTAATTTATATGGCGTAATTTATATGGCAAAGTGCTAATTAATCACAAATAAAGTTGACGTTTATTGTACTTTCTTATATTGGAGTTAACGTTATTCGATTTTGTGTTATATTATAAGTGATCTTGTCGCGTTTTGTTTATTTGCTTTCAAATTAAATATTCATAGTTTGCTTAACGTTCTAAATGTTACGTTTAATTTGAATCATCGGTTTCCTGTAGCAATGTGGCCATATTTCTACTAATCGCCCTATCACAAAGTTATACGAATTCCGAGTCAGCCTGTGCTTTAAACTCTGGTTATTTGTTTACTTGCCTCACCCTATACACCGAACTGCTATATACATTGAACGCAATATTTTGGCGATGGCGAGCCCTTGACCAAGTAATCCTTCCGTAGGAAAGTAACCCTAAGCCCGAAAAAAATTACACGCACTGTGTATTAAATTTTACACAAATAAATGTTAAATTATATGTACAAATCAATCGAACAGAAAATCTTTTCATTGGAAAATTATAATTGAAGTTAGATCAATTTTCGTTTTAAAATTGTTTATACCCTCCAATGCAGAATAATATAAGCTAAAAATATCTATCTGGGACATCACTCTTCTATTTGTCATACGGATAAAGAAGTATCTTGGAATGGAAAAGTGAAAAATTTCAAATGACACTTTCCTATACGGAAACTTTCCTGTACGGAAGGTGTGTCTCATAACGCCTTTTTTTAATACAAAAAGTGACTTTCGCGATATTTTCTGTATAAAGTGTGCCTTTCTTAACGCTATGGATGGTGTATTCCATAACATTTTTTTTCCATGTAAAATGTGTCCCATAAGGCATTTTCTGTACAACAATTGCCGTCCAAAGAGTGGAGAGTGACTTCCATTACAATTCCCTATATGGAAACTGCATTTCGTAACCACATTTTTCTATATAAAAATGTCTTTAATAACATTTCTATGTGGAAGTGTCTTCTAAAACACTTTTCTATAAAAAATTCCCTCCCTGTGGTTTCATAAGGAAAGGTGCCTTCCGTGACACTCCATGCAATATTTCCATATTATATATGTTTTTCGTGATACCTTTTAATACGACAATTTTTCAATTTCATAACACTTAAGCATCTTTTATGATGTATCCATAACTTTTCAGTGTTATCCATAGCACTTTTCTAGATGAAGAAAGTAATCTATGACATTTTTCTGTATGAGATGTGTCTTTGGTGGCATTTTTTTGTATTAAATTGGTCTTTAATGACATTTTCCTATTTTAAAATTTGTTTTACTCTTTTCTGTATGAAAAGACGCCTCTATTACACTTTTCTATGTGAAAAGTTTCTTCCTTTATACTGAGTGTATTCCTTGTCACTTTTCTCTATAAAAAGTGTCTTCCATAACATTTAAAACTGGGTAGCGGCTGTTAAATTACTTTCGGTACAGTTTTTAGTACAGCACTTACATTTACAATTACCAACATTGTTGTATTACCACCACTGTTGTTATTTGCAATGCAACATTGGGTTATCATAGGGTTATGCTTCTTCTTGTGGCATCCAAAATTTTTCGCCTTTCTTCTTTGGCAGTCCAAAACAAACAGCTGCTACTACTGGACAAGTTAACAAGTGTTTCCTGTTGCCCCGTTCGTTTCTGGCCAATAGATTGAGCAACAAAAGAAAAAAACTCAAATTATCAAATTGTTCACAGCAAAAACACACGCAAAGCAGCTTTGTTATTTCGGAAAGTTCGCGGAAGTTACGGAATTTTGCAAAAATGACTGAAGTCGATGTTCCACAAATTATAGCCGAATCTTTGATACAACAGGTGAGAAAATGATGAAAAAAAGAAAAATGTGATGACGACTGATCACCTTCCCCACGTCTACGGTTGGGGAAACTGCTAAAAGATTAGCAAAAGTGCGGAGATGTAGCTGAAGACAATTAAAGTGTTTTAAGGGATTTGTGGATGATTTGACTTTCTATTGAAATTGGAGGAGGCGGTCGTTGCTTGATGCTATCTATGTACATATAATATTGAAAGCCCGCTGTAGATTTCAAAGTCCATTTGCTTGGGACTATAAACAAGTAAATTGATAAAAAGGCTTTAAATGTAGTTAAAAACACTTTTCTCCACTCTCCTCTTTGCAAAATAAGTAGCGGCCAGCCAGTTTGTGTTGATAACAACAGATAACTGTGGAATGAAACGACATTTTTTGGAAGTTTTCTGAACTGTCTTTTGTTTGGTCGTTGCACTAGATTTCGTATTTTTAGATTTGTTGCAACCTATTTCTGATAGTATTACACTTTTTGTAATTTGTTATTTGTTTGTCTTAATCTTAATCGATTTATTTTACCTTCTATTTGTTTTTACTTTACAGGGTGTTGAATATGTTTTCGGCATCATTGGTATTCCCGTGGTGGAATTGTCTATGGCTTTCCAGGCAGCTGGCCTCAAATTCATTGGAATGCGCAATGAGCAGGTAAGCTATTATATTTCTGGGAGAGGTCGTGTATGTAATTGGGAGGAGAGTTAAGATTTGGTGTTTGCGCTTGGCTTTTCCATGTATATCACAAGGCAACAAGTTGCCTAGGTGGATTAGCAAATATAGAGGCGATTTAACAATTTGTTGCGAAGAGCCTGGAACAAATTGCTTTTATTTCTTATAAATAACACATAACGTACTGACTATTTGGCTTATCGGCTGACATGCACTACTGTGGTACACATTGTAGATGATGATGGTGGGTAGGAGATCTATGTAGCCACTAATCATCTAGCTACTGTATGGCATTGAAGACTTTATTATGCTAAACGGTAATAAGAACGAATCAAATTTAGGTCAAATATGCACTGCATTTTTCCATAACTTGTTCCCATTCCGGATGTAGCTTCATTTTTGCCTCTCATAGAAACGCGCGTCACTATTGGGGAAAAAATTGAGGCAGTCGGTTTTCACAAGCTTTCCTTAAGGCGACGTTTTCGCCACCAATCTGGTAGTAATTACTTGGTACCAGGTCCGGATGCATTAGAACCTTCCAACAAAGTCTCCAGAGCTTTGGGTGAGTCACTCTCGATGTGTGTGGTCTGATGGTATTGTTCTGGTGGACTACAGTTCCTGTTCTATAGAGTACAGTTGGCCACGGTTGCTTCCATCAGAATGTCGAGTTTTTGAACGTACGGGTCCAAGTTAAGGGCTTGACCCAGGGACAGCAGTTCCAACCAAACACAGAGCGAAACCCTACTGTCGCCTATCCTACTTGTCGTTAGCTATCCGCTTTTTGCCATCAGTCACCATCCGATGGAAATTTTTTCCCTGAGGAACTCGTTGCACCAATACATTGACTTTCTTTTTATGTCCACTCTGTGCAATATTTAGCTCCTGGGCAACTGAAACGGCGACAATTGGCCTTCCAGATCGTAGTGTGTATTTGACAATAAAATTACCAGAGTGGAATCGACAAAACGAATATTGGTCACGATTGGCTGTAACAGCATCAGGATCAGAAGCACTACTGATATTTTCAGCTGCCTTAGTCAAGCAATTCAAAAGTGAATTTATTTGTACTATACCTTATACATTATAAGAGCAACGAAATGGCATTGCAAAGAAGTGAAATAAGAAATTCGAGAATTGTATAATTTTTCAATAGCATTAGTATTGATTTTTTAGACTCAATTATGTTTAAGCTCACTGAATGTAGGAAAATTGGGATAGCTTCCCATTCTTCTTGGGAGGGAGAGGTTCCCTAATTCCGAGGAATCCCGCATAGTTTTCTGTACATTAAATATGGTTATTATAAATATTTGTTGATAGTTTTGGGGCATTAGATAGATCCATTGTGCATTTATTGACTCTATAATTATCAAAATAAAAAAAAAAAAAAAAAAAAAACGCTAAGACTGATGTGTTTACAGCTTTGATACGAAAAATCCAATCACCAATCCAAATTTAAAAATTCCTAAAATAAAAAAATAGTTAAACATCAAATGTTTGTCTCTTCGTTATTAAAATGTCTTACAATTATTTTCATATCTCCATGAAAAAGATAATAACAAAACGACGAAAGCCTAATCTATCATTGTAAACTTTTAGCTGTATTTGTATCTATTTGTCAACCCTGAGAATGATCCTAAAGGAGACTCGAAATTTTAAATAAATAAATTATACAAATAACATACTTGATTTTTTTTTACCAATTTTTGTGTACTAATAGAAAATGTGTACAATAGACAAGTTCTCTGGTAACTAATAATTCATAATTCCAAATTTCTATATGTGTTGTTTTAAAACAGTCACCTCAAAATGTTATCAAATTCGAGTTGTCAAATAAATCCGCTTTCCCCATTTCCGTAACTGCTAAATAAGATGCATTAATGACTGTGCGCATGTGCATATGCAATGAACTGATCCTGATATTTATTAGGAATTAAAAGTAACAGAATGGTAGAACAGGTTTATCAATTTTGAATTTCATTGAAAGTGGCATTCAATACATTTGTATTCCTAAAGAAATAACGGCCAATAATCTCAAATCACATCAAAGAATACTTGGTTTGGCACGTAATTTATATTTTGTTCTCATTGCGTATATGACCATTTTATTCAATAACACAATGTTTAGATTGATAGTTTTAATTATAAAGTTTATGAAGTTTATTATAATGATTGATAATAAACTTCAATATTTTTCGTAAATGAACGCTTACAGAATACGTTAACTGTTAAATTTAGACAAAACTTGGCAGCCTGCGAAATGATACAAAATCTGTTGATAATATTTTAAAACTTGTTACTAGAAATGTAACATTGTAAATGGCAGATAACAATAGAATTGTTTTATATTACACCGCCAGTTTAATTTTGTGTAACCGCTCAGCATGTACATATGCGATTTGTCGAAATTTTTATAACGAAAGTATTGCATATAACGTTTTCGAACAATAAGAATGTGTTTGCCTGTCAATGAACTGTATAAAATAATTTCTTTGCAGAAAAACAGTGGAATTCGCACGAGAGACAAATGGAAACATTAAATGTCCAATATATATGAAATAAACAGAAAGCGAAACAGAAAAGGAAACAATCGAAACAATCATAATCATATCGAAAGCAAAGTGACAACTTATTTGGTTAGAACGTGGCTGGGATAAAAATTATTATATGTTATGCGTTGCAGAAATCTAAGAGTTTGGTCTTCTACGCTTCTTCATTTCATCAGACAGAGTTTTGGCATTGTCTCAGAAGTCTGGTCCTTCCTAAGGAGATATGGTCGCTTTCTTTTGCGCCGCCTAAGGAATTAATTGCCGAAAAGTTGACCGTTTCGGATCATTTATTTAACATGACTCAGTCAGCGCAGTCGTTGTTTTTTACACTTGACTACCTCAATGTACAGTTCATGGCCCATACTACGCAGTAATCAATGATTCTCCTAAAATCTAGGCTGACATTATTTATTTATATAAATAATGTTCAGCTTTGTAGTTATCAACGTTCACGCAACATTCCAAAGTAATAGAAGAGTTTATTCGCCGCAAAATTACATTGATTTTTTTTCCTAATTTGTAGGTAAATCCACTTTTACTTTTACTTCAGAAGAAGGCTTGAAAAGGCTGCGACAAGCCTACAAATTAGGATTGATAGAAACTGGGTTGGGTGGGCAGACGAACGGACATGCTTAAATCGACCCAATTTTTCATGGTGACAAAGAATGGATCTCGTCACCTGCAATGCAAAAGGAGCAGTTGTCAAAAAAATTCAAGTTTTTGATTGCTTCTGTTACTTTACCTTAAACTACAAGTCATACCGTCCATATTGTAAAAAATGCAAATTAATGTAGCTACACGCGAATTTGTTTAATGCACCGTGGCTGGTTAAATTGTAGAATTTTTTGAAAAAGGGTTAACAGTATAATGACTACTGATTTGCAAAATGTTGTATGCTATAGGGAATAATCGTAAAATGTCTATATAATTTTGAAAATAAAACAAATTACGAATTGGAATTGAAAATATATATTATGACGAATTAGTTTTAAATTTCAAAAGACTTTCTTTGATTTTGAAAACGAATATTATTTAAGAAATGATAGGGTAAATGAAAATCGTGCGTCTTCGATCTTACGCCCTTTGGGTCTTATGTGCACTATATAATTTTGAGGAGGCGCGAATGAACATTTTTTCTGGGGTTATCAAAGGTCAGAATAAAGAATGATGTTTCCCTTGGTACGTTCAGTTATTGGTTTCTTTGTTTCTTTTCCATGGAGTGCATAGAAAGTTATTATTGCAAGTGATCTTACATTAAATTCAGCGCAGACAGTAAATTTGTCTATTCTATAAATTATATATTGTTTGATATCTTTATAATTCTATCTATAAGAAAACAATGATAGCGCTATAACAAATGTAATAGTCGTTTTTGTCATATTTTAATCATTTTAGTTTAATAATTACCATTTCCCTTTGTTCTCTTACCTCTTAGGCCGCTTGTTACGCTGCTCAAGCTATTGGCTACTTGACTGGTAAACCTGGCGTGTGTTTGGTTGTTTCAGGACCCGGTTTATTACATGTTACAGGTAAGTTTGATTTTTTCCTATTAAAGGCCTGTACGCAGTTGTTGTATTGTTTTGACGCCGGTAATTTTATTTCATTCCAAATCTAAGCTTATCAGAACTAAATGATTTTTTAAAATTATTACTCCTCTATCTCAAACTACTGCAATTTAGGGGGTATTTTGTATAATCGCAAAATTGATTAGATTGTTGCAGTGTTACCGATATGACTTTGAATTTGTTTGTTTGTTAATGAAAGTTCAAAGTAGACAATTTGGCGTTGACATGATATAAAGTACAATCTTTCTAAAAGATACAGAAAAACGTGGTATATACAAACACAAAACACTTGAAGAATGCAATCTAACATCTGCGAAGCGGTGGGAATAATGAAAGTTCTGTCTGAGAGTTCTGAGATGATGGTAATTCATAATGCATAATTCAACCAGGTTCTCAATCTTAAATAAATCTATAGTTGTTAGGTATAAGTGCCACAACAATATCGAAGCTAACCAGTTCGCTCTTGATGGCGACTTTGCAATGAGTCTGTGCAATTGGGTGCAGATGTAGCAGAGTCTCTCGTTGAATCCAGCAGAATCTTACGTAGCGAAGCTTATCAAGTATTTCCTTGCAGAATTTCACCGACTTAAAAGCAGCTTGACTATCAACGTTTATCATAAGACGGTTGCTAGCCTCAAGTTCGCACTGGGTTCTATGGCCGATATGCGGGTAATTTTTCTTAACCGTTGTAGCCTCCAGCACAGCAGACCTATAAGCTTTGCCAAGCATTTTCAAATATTAGCCATCTTACTTTCTGTTCCAGTTTCCATGAAGGTAACAATATTAACGTTTGATATGCATGTAGGACATTAAATTTTCTTTATAAAAATGAGATATGGATCCAATTCTTACTAGGTTTGAATTGATGACATGTCACCCAACATTTTTCCTTTCTGTAGATCCATATGACATCATCCGCCTATTCAATTGCAATGTCAAGTTTCTTCAAGTAACTGGAGGTAGTGTCGAACGTTAAACTAAAAACCAGAGTAGTAAGTTCGTGGGACAAGATGAGAGATGAGTCCTTTAAATTGTCCTCCTTTAAAATACACGAAATGAACCGTGCATATATGTAAATCTTTTGCAAACAATTATATCATGGTTGTTTTTGGCAAAACATTTATTTTACCATTGGCAAACATTTAGATGGGTTGCCACAATACCTAACCGATGCTATAAATTGCTCCCGACTAAGCCTTGGCTGTTGGTACATTCTGGGGTTGGCAAGACGTTCAATTAACCACTGGGACAATACTTCACTATTTTTATAATCAATACTTTCCAATTGCTGTCACTTAAGACCTTATTGATGCAAGCAATTTATTTTTGTAAAACACTATGCCCACCACATTGTTTTGCCTGGACTTAGGCATTAGAGCGGTCTCAATCTCGCTTGAACCTTAGAATTAATGTTCTTGTGTACTTCATGTTGAAATAGCCGTTTTTCTAATGAATTCTAATAATATTTACGCTAACATCTGTAAACTATTTTACTAGTTTAATTTTATTTGTTCGAATTTTACCAGAATAAGCTCCAGTGAAACCATAACGTCTAATTATTATTAACAAAATTAATCCTTAATAAATCCATATCTTTTAGGTGGCATGGCCAATGCTCAAGTCAACTGTTGGCCCTTAATTGTTATCGGTGGATCGACCAGTCAAGATCACGAGGGCATTGGAGGTTTCCAAGAGTGCAATCAAGTTGAATTGTCTCGTCCCTACTGCAAGTATGCTGCTCGTCCACCAACTGCCGCTCTTATACCATTGCACGTTGAGAAGGCCGTACGTTACACTACGTACGGTCGTCCTGGTGTCGCCTACTTGGATTTCCCTGGCAATCTATTGCAATCAAGATGTGCCGAGGAGAAAATCTACAAAACTCTTGCTCATCCAGCTGCTCCATTGGTGTACCCATCGCACGATGATGTTATTAGGGCTGCTAAGCTATTGCGTGGAGCCAAACGTCCGTTGGTTATTGTGGGTAAAGGAGCCGCCTACGCACACTCTGAGAATATTTTGCGCCATTTTATTGAAAACACCAATTTGCCTTTCTTGCCCACTCCCATGGGAAAGGGTGTTGTCTCAGACACCGCTGCTCAATGCGTGTCCTCAGCACGTACTTTGGCTTTGCAAAAAGCCGACGTCGTTTTGCTACTGGGCGCTCGTTTGAATTGGATTTTGCATTTCGGACGTCCGCCGCGTTACGACAGCGATGTTAAATTTATTCAGGTGGAGTATTAAAGAGGATGAGAAGTTTCAATTAAATAAATTAATGTTGTTACTTTCCTTCCTTTGTCCAGGTTGATATTAGCCCAGAAGAATTGCACAATTCCGTTACAGCTTCCGTAGCCATTCAATCGGATATTAAGCCATTTGCTGAACATTTGTTCGAACAAATGAATGCTGTTAATTTCCGTTTCTCCAACAACACCGAATGGTGGCAACTATTATCTGGTAAATGTCGCCAAAACCGCGAGTCTGTCCATCAAATGGCCATGAATACCTCAACACCTTTGAATTACTATACGGTTTTTCATCATTTGCGTGAACTGATACCCAGTGATGCCATTATTGTGAGTGAGGGTGCCAATACCATGGACATCGGCCGCTCAATGTTGTTGAATACTTTGCCTCGCCATCGTTTGGATGCCGGTACCTTTGGTACAATGGGTGTGGGTCCTGGATTTGCCATTGCTGCTGCTCTTTTCTGCCGTGATCGTTTCCCCGGCAAACGTGTAATTTGTGTGGAAGGTGATAGCGCTTTTGGATTTTCGGGCATGGAAATCGAGACAATGGTCCGTTATAAGCTACCCGTGATGATTGTGATTGTTAACAATAATGGTATCTATGGTGGTTTCGATAAGGAAACTTTTGATAACATTCGTAGTGCAGGCGATTTGTCCCAAGTGTGAGTATTTATAATTTAAGACGCAGAAGCATAGAGGTAATAATGTTTCCTGTATAATGGAAAGTTGGTTTTATGGTTACAGGAAACTACATTGCCGTTCAGACACTTTTTTTTTATTGAAATCCATGTGTCAATTCTCTAATAGCCTATTTTGCTCATAACCCTAACTTCCCTAGGCTTTATAGCTTTTTCCCAATACAGATTTGGTTTGTGTTTACCCAATTAGCGCTTCCCAACTGGTCGCTTTCCCTAAGAAATAATTTAAATTATAGATCTATGGGAAAATCGAATCTACTCACATTTAAATTCCAGACAGCTATGCATCCGATCAATATAATAGATTTATGGGCAAATATGCTGCTGGTTACTAAGAGATGGCGATGAAGAAGGGCAAAATGGCATTATTTTCAAAATGCAACAAATCCGAACCAAACGTTGCATATTTGACCTAAATCGTATCTTTCTGACAATGCTATGCTTAAGCCCTCAGTATCTTGCAAAAATAATCGATTTCTTTTTAATGCATCTTACATAAGAAAACTCTAAATTTAGTAAAACCCTGCGGATGTATAAACCCTTTTATTTCAGACTATAAAAATAGAATTTTTATACAGGAGTACGGGCATACTGAATCCACTTTTTTTTTATTGAAATACTGTATTTCAATTTTCAGAAATGTTCTTGTTTTCCTATGTAACACAATATATCAGTCCACTGAGACCTAGTTTTTCTATATAAATGCACATTTCCACCATCAAACATGTTTTTTTCTATTGGTACTCATTTTGCCGTCCTCCAAGTCACTGTTTCTGCTATCTACCGAGGACCTGTCTTGTTTTAAGACCACAACCGACAAAAAGACGAAAACTCTTTTCGCGCTGAGAGTATTCTTCTTGTAAAAAGCTTGCGATTAGCGTAAATGACATCAAACTTATTCATTTCTTTTCTGTTTTCAGTACACCACCTTCGGCTTTGGGTGTCCAAGTGCACTATGAAGAAATGATGAGAATGTTCGGCTCGAAGGGATACTTCTGCCAGACCATACCTGAACTACAAGCAGCTGTTAAGGAAGCACAGAAATTGGCCGATGAACCCACTATTATTAATGTGGCCATTAGTCCCTCGTCGGACAGAAAACCACAATCGTTCAATTGGCTTACGGAATCTAAATTGTAAATTTCCTTTTAGTATATAAAAACACGGCATATTCATGTATTTTAGTTTAAAGTAAATAGAGTGCGGAGAGGAGGGTGTGTGGCGCGTGTAATTTGGTATTGATTGCTTAATAATTCGAAATTATTATTAAAAGAGGGATATTAGAACGAATGCAATGGTTCCAATTGCTCAAGTATCCCTTATACTCGTATGCTGTTTTATAAAGCACTAATGACCTCTTTTTGGATTTAGTTCTAATTTTCAGTTGATTTTGAATTGCACTTGCATCACTTGCCACATCACTTTATAGAAATTTAACTTTTTTTTTTTACAAGGTTTTCTTTTGTTTTTATCGTATTTTTGTAAAATGTCTAAAGCGAGTGAAAAGTAATTGTGTACACATGGAAAACATTCCACCAAGTTTTATGGTAGTTAAATTGTCAACGTTTTATTTTAACAGTCCCAATAAACGAATAGAGTTTTAAGGATCAATTTTTATATAACACAAGTAAAAAATAAACGAATTTATTTAAATGAAGCTATAAAATATGAACAAAATTACAGGGAATTTGTTTGTAGTCGCTGTGAATATTAATCACCATCCTTTTTTAAAGCCTCATCCAAACCCAGGTGTTGTAAGAAACATTTGAAGTTGACCAAGCGGCCTTTGTGTAAAAATGGTATTTTCGGACATAGTTCAAAGGCTATATTCACCGGGGCTATATCCGGCACTTTGCCGCATCTTAAATCGATGAAGTTCAGGAAATCGCACATCTCAATTTCCCCGCATTCATTTCGATTCAGCACCATCATCATGTCATCAACTAATTCCTGTGTGAATGGTAAACGACAGCTCTTTAGAGCAGATCTCACTTTGGTTTCAGCCAGGAAAGGTTTATTTAAGGGGTTTATATGGAACAAGTACTCCTTAATTTCATCTATGGCATTCCACAGACTTCGCTTTAACTCGAGGTGAACAGCAGCCCGTACTGTCTCCCTGTCGCACGTCATGGGCGGAGCTTGTTCGGCAGAAAAATAACGACAGATGGTAACAATTTCATGATTGGTGATATTATCACCCAAGGCGGCGACCAAGGCTTGTTTCAATGACTCGTAGCCAATAACACGCATCTCCTTGGCATCTCCAGCACCGTCCGGAAGGCATTTACAAACAAAGTCTTTATAGCTGGAGCGCAAAGCTTCGCGGACTTTGTTCATAATGCAATTGATATCAGCCAAAGGAAACTGAAATGGAACACAAATAGGGATACATTTTATGAAAACGGTTATACTTGGTTCGCATTAGATCGCTCGTGAGCTGAGTTCGCAGCTCCTTGTTCATTAAAATATGCCGTTTGTTCAGCTCATTTTAAAGAGACAAAAGCGTCAAAAGAGGGCCTCCTTCAGAAGAGCCACATTTACGGTTTCCTGCTCTTGAAATGAGCCCGGACTTTGAGTTAGTCAACTCTGTCCAAACAACTCATGACTCGTGTTCGCCCAACAACTCATGAGCCGTGCGTCCAAAGCCGATTAATGAGCTGGCATCAGATTATTATTGTGGACTCGCGATCCGGCACCAGAGACAGCTTGTGAATTGGCTGCGAATCGGCAGCAGAGAACCAAGTCGACTTTAATTTATCGGTTGCGGTGCTTGTATTTAGACTTTCGGTAGTGGCGGCGTAATACTATAATTTCCATCTGTACAAACGCCAATATAACCGGTCGGCGCTGATGTTTGCTATGTAATAAACGCCTCAAACTATACAAATAGCAGTCGCCCATATTATGATAAAACCAAAAGTCATTTCAGTGCATTCCGGCTCTTGCAAGCGAGTTGGTTTACGGCACATTTTGGAAGAGCGACTTCTGAAACAGCCAAGAGCCAATTCTGCTACTCTCAGCTCATTCAATAAGAATCGTGAGTCGCGTGAAATATGAAACTTTGTTCACAATACACCTACCTCTTGCGAATGATGTTCCATATAGATTAAAGTGTATTCATCCGCCGACACCACATGGAAAATGTGGTCTTTCAAACTTATAGTGGAACCTATAAAGAAATTATGAGGCTGATAGTATTGTGGACGTCGTGACGTAAATTTCTCTTGTCCCGGCAAAGGTATACGCGATCTCTTCATAAATTCACCACCCAAAAAACCGGAATTACGTGCTGCTACCTCATATATCGCAATAGTGTCATCCGACAGATAATATGAGATAATAAACATGCGTTCACAATTCTCTTTGATGGTAGACAGAAGTTTAGCGCCAAAACGCAAAATATAACGATCGAGTTGTATGAATTTTTTAAAATCTGGATGAGGACGTTTGGGCTCCACCGATTTGCAATTGCCCTCAGAATCTTCATATGAACCCCAACCATTATAGGGCGGCAGTATGCGTTGTCTAGGTTTTGAAGGTGTCCCATCGTCGGAACGTGATGGCACGGGGGCAGGAGTGAAATCTTCAATGCCATACTAAATAAGAAAATAAGATTAATATCATTCAGGTAGCAAGTTGATTCATTAATGATTTCAATATTACCTTCTTGCGATAATAGCTTTTAGTGAACTCATCGCAATCGGTTAATACCACTGCTCGACCATAGACATTTAGAACAGTTCCAATTTGTAGATCGCTATCCTTATAGTATATAACATCCTTGCGGCCAACATCCAAAGGATCCATCACATAACGGATGTTACGCATATTTGTGCCCAATACATTAAGCAAACTTTGGGGTGTCTGTTCTCCCGGTAGGGGAAGACCTGCAAATTCCTAATGGAGAAGAATAATAATATGTAATGCTCATTTTTTGGAATCGCTTTCACAGTTTGACCAGATTAATTGGTGTACCTTCACCCCACGACAACTTTAGACCAATCGGTGTCCATTTTCGTGGAAACACTTACGGCCGTGCCAGCAATATTGAACATCCGACTGGACGTTTCCATAAAAATATAAAAATCAATCACTAGCGATTTAGAAATGCCATACCTATATAATATCAATTTCCTCACTAGGAAGGATTGCAAATAAAAGATTTTGATAAGCAATTCAAAGGTGCCAAGTTCGATTTGTGGCTGAACGACTAAAAATTGACAGCAATTTTTAGACATAATTACGAATAGTTCGGATACCTATATTTTACGGAATCCTGGCTGTTAGGGAAAGACCAGTAAGGTACGATACGTATGGAACACGATACACCGTATAGGAATTCTTTGTGCGGAAATACAACATTTTTTTTCATCCATTCTATTAAGGCAGTATATAATCGGCTAATCTAGATCTATAGATACTTGATGGTGAGGATTGTTGAGAGAACGAACGGGAAGGAATTTTGTCTATTACAGTATGCGCTGCATACATTGTCCATGCGCATTAAGTCGCATGGGAATTACCAAAACCTGTGTCTTTTTTTCAAAAATTGGATCACGCAAACACCTGGCGGATGAATGAATCAGTGGATGAAAGCCTTTACCCGAAATGATTTGGTAAGCGAATAAGGTTAATGTTCATGTTACACCATATCAGAGGGGAAGTTTGAAGCTCGGCCGAGGCGCTAAGGGGCTGTTGGTAAATCGGATCACACTCTAGCATTTTGAAGTTAAACTCTGACACTTGCCGGATGTGTGGCAACGATGAGCGGGGAAAATTGTGGCAAACTAACGACACAAGTTTCTATGGCAACACCTATTCTCCCCCTTGCTAAGGTATCGGGAAAGGATCTACGCGATCTGGAATACATCAAAATATTTCGAGCTGGATAAAATCTCGTCTAGGACTGATCTTTTTCAAGTGGTGTTTTTTTTTTTTTGCAAAATGGTGTTCTATGACACTATTTGACGCCTTGATTGAAAAAAAGTGTATGGCCTTCATCTTGTTGCCTCTATAAATAACTAGTTGTAAATATTCGCCTAGGAGCTTTTAGAAATGACTTAATTTCTCTGTTCAAAAATTACTCATTTTGGCCTAATCCTTTAAATGATATATGGGAGAACTTCTAACATTCAGTGAGCTTACAGTTTAATGTCGATTCGAATGTCACAGTTTGAGAAGCATTAGCTAAGACTTGTCGATCATTCAACTACTCGAAGTGCTCGTTGATCACATATTCAGAAAACATTAAAAAAAAAAAAACGCGCATGTCCATTTGGTATCGAAAAACACCAAACTTTTCTCATTAATTGCGTAATTTATAATTGCATAATTTAATCAAATAAACTGAAGAAACCATTTGGAAAATTGAATTATTATGTACATTACCCTTTGTAATTTGGTCCTTTTCAGAAAAGTGCTCGGTCCTTCACGTCCTGAATTCTTTGGAAAATGCTCCTTTATATCTATTGTGTCATCTGCCAGATAATAACAAACTTCCAAGTTTCTGACATCACCAAACTCGGAACGGTCATCCCAATAGGCGTTAAATTTCAGCACCATTCTGTCGTACTCTAAAAATTGAGCAAAGGAATGTTTTTTGGCAACAGGAATAGTTATTTTTATGCCAGATCTTTTGCGCATTTCCGTGGTCGGATCACTGAAACGGAAGAGATATTGATACTATTTTTGGTAACCTTGGTCTGGTCATATGTAAACTTACACCGGTTCATCAATTGGATCTGGCACTGGAATTCCCGATTTGTTAAGAAAGTGACGTGTGAATTTATCACAACTTGTGATGTGAAATACGCGATCGAATATTTGCACTGTATTATTGACATTCAGATCCAAAATCGATATAAACTCCGTTTGGCAAGGTGGTGGCTTTGGAATACGCTGGCGGAAAACCATGCATCCTTGTGGTATTCCCGAGTTTAAAACTTTAGGCTCAATTATTTGTATTGTGCCATCTTCTAGGTAGTACAATATTTTCACTTTACGCACTTGATATGGGGCGTGATAGACTTCCTGGAGAGTTTCTTTGAAATAGGCATGGAAGCATAGGACTTGTTTGTCATAAGCTATCCAGGGTGGTAATCTGGGACCAGTTTTTGGAGGATACATAGAAGGTACCTGAGATGGCGGGCAATTTGGATCAACAATCATGCCGTGAGGATCTACCAGCCCGGGTGGTTTGCGATCATTTAGCATACTGATACCCTTGTAGTTCATAAGAGTTTGAGGCTTCGGATATTTGCTTTTTGTTATCTAAATGGTGGGTAATATTTGAAAAATCTTTATAAGTGGAATTTGCAAAGCATTACTTACATCTCGAAATGTTGTTCCCGGCAGAAATGGCATACCTGGTATACGCAACATTTTATTTTGTATTTCTTTTCAGTGTTTAATTTGGTTTTGTAGCTATTTGGAATTGATTTTTTACGATTTGCCGGATTTTCTGTGTCAGTTCAACTGAAAATATGTAGCCAACAACTGAAGTTTGTTTAAAATTTCTATGTTATTGCCAGGGTTCCATGTGTACCATGGAGTTGTTGCTAGGTGCAGTGTTGTTTTAAATTCCACCACATAGAGAAAACTCTTCAAAGCCGCTAGTGAGTTGCTAGGGTAATGTTGAAAGGATATAAATGGATTATTTTATTAGTTATATATAGCAGCGATGATTTGTATATATTAACAGTTTTATATTAATTTTATATTACATTTAGGAAATTACTTAAACGCCACCTGTCGTGCATTATTTGCACTATTTTAGAAATTATCACGCATCGAAAATAAAAACGTGCCAAAGTTTCATTGCAATGACATGAAAGGTGCAATATATATGTATAACCAGTATATAGAAATGATTACCTACACATACGAGGCGTTTTATATTCATTCTACCCTTACTTATATTAGTTATATATACCAGCGATGATCTGTATATATGAACAGTTTTATATTAATTTTATATTACATTCAGGAAATTATTTAAATGCCACCTATCGTGCATTATTTGCACTATTTTAGAAATTATCACGCATCGAAAATAAAAACGTGCCAAATTTCCATTGCAATGACATGAAAGGTGCAATATATATGTATAACCAGTATATAGAAATGATTACCTACACATATGAGGCGTTTTATATTTATTCTACTCTTACTAATATTAGTTATATATACTAGCGATGACCTGTATATATGAACAGTTTTAAATTAATTTTATATTACATTTATGAAATTATTTAAATGCCACCTATCATGCATTATTTGCACTATTTTAGAAATTATCCCGCATCGAAAATAAAAACGTGCCAAAGTTTCACTGCAATGACATGAGGCGTTTTATATTCATACGAGGCGTTTTATATTCATTCTACTCTTACTAATATTAGTAATAAAATTTAGATTTATACCACTTTCAACAATAACGTCTCGCATTAAATTAGAAGAGTTCGAACTTATTCGTGAAAAATACAAATTTTATATGTTAATATTACCCACATGGATCCAAAATTTGATCTGAGATAATATATCTACCCCATGTTCAAAATGCAATTACGATACATGTCCCCCTTGGCCCAGACGACAGTCTTTTCGTGCATTAGACAGCTAAAGCTCGGCCCAGGGATGTACAATAATTACCCATCACTCTCAAGTGTTGCGGTCCCACGAAAAAAGGCAAATTACATATAAAAATAGTACATAGATAGAATTTATTTACTGTATTGCGGAAACTCTTTCATTTACAAAATGTGCAGAACATTACAACTTCGAGCCGGAGTGTATGGCCAAAACGCCATCCTCCTCTGACTTAAGAATGGTAATAGTGGCACGCCCATCAGCACCCACTACGACCGATTTACCAGTACAACTGGAACCAGACTTCAAACCAGAGATGATATCACAATAAGTGCCAGCAGGCAAACCAGTCTGCAAGGATGTATTCAAATCACCGGTGTCACCATTTAGAGCGATAAAACCCTTATTGCCACGACTGAAAGCGATTTGGTTGTTGCCATTGTCCCACCAATTTTGAAGAGCTGCCGTACCCACAACATTACGAAAACCAGCCATGTTGTAAATTTGACGCCAACGATGTTCACAAATCCAACCGCCCGAACAGGAATTATCAGCATTAAAAGTGGGCGATCGAATATTCGTGCCATCGGTGGTGGGTGGACCTTGATCCGTGTTGTCGAAAGCAAATGAAGACATGACACGCGTGATACCGAAGGGATGAGCCAACATGAAGGCGGTGGCCATTTTGTATTGTTTTGATGTTTTATAGGTCAGAATATCTGCACCGCCCGCCCCGTGGCCACGTTGGTTATCGTGATTATCTACGAAAATCAAAGAGCTGGTAGATGCCATATAACCCCATTCTGGGCCCCAATTGACCAACCATTTCATTTGATCTTTGTCACGGAAAACTTTGCCAATAGAATCGGAATGCCTGAATTCGGTCACAACACCCAAATCGGTGTATTCATATTTGGAGACGGCCTCTCCACCCAAATCGATGACTTCCTGGAAGATGAAGGGATGGGAGTTGGTAGCAAAACCATGAGCGGTGTTCAGGTTGTTCAAACGACTGTAGATGGTCTGAAATGGGGAATAAAAAGAGATATTAGTTATCAGGTTAGATTTGCGGCAAAAGCTAATGTTGGAGCTACATAAGTTCTTACTTTTTCTTAAATAACTTTAAGGCAAATTTTCCAAAATACAGATATTTTACCTACGACTGGGGAAGAAATCTTCAGATAAATTTTCCAATAATAATATTTTTAAAATTTTTATTTGAAAACCCTTTTTGATACAAATATGAAACTTGAACAAACTTTTTTATAAGAAAAATATCCCATCTACAGTTTGAAGAAAAACTTCTAAAGAACAGCATGGATAAAAAGAAAGATAGCTTTTCTATATGAAAATTGATAATCTGATAAAGGCTTTTTATTGGAAATATAATGCAAGGCATTTCTTTTATAAGAAAATTTCTGAATAATTGCTGCCAACACTTTTCTACTGATATCTCAACCACAAAAGTAAGAAATTTCTCTGTTAGGAGAAAAAATTACAGAAAAATATTTAAAGTTAAAGTAGATGCAAATTTTCTAACCAAAGAAGCATTTCTATAAGAATTGTTTCGGGGAATGATTTATACTACTTTTTTCCTTTCTAAGACATACTTGTGTATTAGCAAAAACTTTTTTCGGAAAAAATTCTGGATCTTCCATTGTGAATTCATTCATTTTTGTATGGATGGATGTGTTAACATCTTCTTCGCCAATTAGATGTATTGCATCGACTTGGTCGTCACCTATCGCTTATTATTTGTACTGTAGTACAAAACATCTACAAAGTGTAGATAAAAATCTTGCTAAAGTTTTATTAGCGTTTGGAACTAATATAGTGACTCCGTTTGATTTAGATTTTAAAGAGATTATCCTAGGAACCTAAGTTTAAAAGGGAGGTTGTTGTACTTAAGAGATTGTTAGGCTAATTGTGTTAATTGGGAAAACATATACCAGACCAAGACATATAAACCAGACAAAATTTATTCCAATCTTAGCAGTAATTATGGCAAAGTTGTGGTATAAAATAGTTCCAGAATTCAATGATGTTAAAAATTCATCGCCGACCCAAGAATTTATAATGCAGCATTAAAAATGTCATTTTTTTAATGAAACTGGTTCCCTGTAAGAGAATTACTCCAACTATAACCTTCAGAAAATTTCCTATAAAAAAAAGCTCCGAAAAGTAGTCGAGGCAACTCTCCTATAAGAAAAAATACGGTAACTAGGAATACATTAAATTATGATACATCGTAGAATGTTTAAAATATAGTCGAAAGAGGCTTACTATATACAAAACATCAAAACTATGATCTTCTTCTTTAAGAAGAAGATTTTTCAATGACAATGAGATTTCAAGACAACTGCTTTAATAAAGTTTGTATCAAGATAACTTAAAGAAAAATAAAGTTTGAAAAATAATTACTAAAAAATAGAAATAAAATGCATGGGAGGGAACCAGTTGGTTGCTTTCAGTCTTCTTTGGAATTTCCACGAAAAAATATCTTTCGTCATTCGTGTGCGGAAATGCCAACTTTTACCAACATTAGTAATTCTACATATTTTTTTTTGTAAAAAATTATTGACATATCCATGCGATTTTCAGAAAAAAAAGGTTTAAATAGAAGATAATTTTCCTTAACGGAAGTCATCTCACCTGCAATCTGGGGCAGAAATGTCTCGACAAATGTTCTAGCTTAACTCCGGAACAATTTTCAAATACGAAAGAGTCTCTCCTAACGATATCTTGGAAACTGTCCTGTAGGAAATGTGGCCCAACAGCAATAAAAAGTATTATGCGGCCAGGAAACAAAGCCAACAACTGTTGTTTAATCTATCTGGTTCCAGTGACTATTTAAGTCCTCAACCTCTTTGGTAGAATTTTTTAAAATTTCATTTACGGCTCTTTTTTCACTATTTGATAGATACAGTTCGCATTCATTGTGGATGAATAATTCAACAATGGGTCTTAAAAAGCTCGGAACACTTTCCTGTATAGAAATTTTCCAAATATAACTTGAGAAAGCTTTTATATAGGAATTGACTTTTAAAATAGTTTAGGAAAAGGTTGGGACAAATTTGATAATAAACATCCAAGCTATAATTCTATTAAGCTTTTTAAGAAAACCTGACAGCTTTCCTACAAGAGAATTATAATGTAAAGAAAATGTCTTTTAAGAAATTTTTCGGGAAACAACTGGACAACTTTCTTGGCATAAAAATACCCAAACAATGATTTTAGAAAGCTTTTCAAGAAGACGATTTGTGAACATAGTCAAGACAAATTAGCTATATGTATTACTAGCCTTTACTTTAAGAAATTTTCCGAGAAAAGCCTAGATAACGTCTATGACAATGTAACCGATCGTTGCGCAATGATTGCGGGTTCAATCCCGCAGACAGCCACTTCTCATTATTGGAGCAGCGGTCACTTCGATATGGCTGCCAAACATTTCGAGTAGTCTAGTAATCGACAAGTCTGCTAAATGGTACTCCAACTGTTATGTTTGGAATCGTCGTTAAACTGTAGATCCCGTTGAGTAAGTCCAACAATGGAATGCTGCGTGCAATGTGAATGTGAGAAGCTTTCCCGTACCTAATTTATGGGAGCATGTGAATTTGCCTAAGACATCATTCTTATAAGAAAGGTACATTAATATCCGGAAATTCCAGGAGAAAATTTTTTGAAATTGAATTACGTAAAACCTGAGTCAAATTTTCTAGTGTAAACTTAGCAAAGAGGATATTCTATCGAAAAATTTGTGGAAAAACTAAAACTTATTTCCTGAAAGAAAATTATCTCAACTGTAATTTTCTTTACGAAATGTTCGGAAACATAACCAAGGGAAAAGACGAGACTGTTTACTATAAGCAAACGGCTTTTCTATAATTCCAAGTACGAAAACAAGTCCCAATTCTGAGAAATATCTGAGCTTAAACCTAAAAAGACCGTTAAATACAATCTGAGTTTGTTTCTTTTAAAATGTTCCTATAATTGATTTTTCAAAAGCTGAGACATCTTTTTATTTAACCTGGGAAAGTCTTTCTATAGGATAACTTCCAAAGAATGACTTAAATGAAATCTTTCTAAGATGAAAATACCACAACTTTTATTTGAGCAAACTCTGCTGTAAGAACTGTCCTAAGAAATAGATGATGTAAAAACTATGTCAAATTTTCAATACAAGAAATATTCCTATTGTAGCCTGACGAAATATTAAGAAACTTCAAAATTTTTAAAATTAAAAATTGAAGTGTTGTGAAATTTATGTTCGATAAAAACTGTGTCGACTACTCGGAAATAAATTAAATAAAAACTGAGATGTATTTTCTATAAGAGAATAATTTAAACTATAATCTAAGGCTTTTGTATGAAAAATTTTCTAAAAACCAGGGTAAATTTTCAGCAAAAAAGTTCTGATCAAGACTATCGATTATATACATAAAAATTATCCTAATTATAGTCTGGCAATGTCAATATTTCACAAATTATTTCACAGGATTAAGTGAAGAAAGAGTTTTTTTTCCAAATTAATTGGTATAGTCAGAAATTAAAGATTTTATTTTCCGTACAAACTAGAATAAGAATAAAACTGATGTATTTAAAATATTGAAATTGGTTTACCTATAGGCCAATGTTATTCTTTTATCAGAAAATTGGCCGACAAAGTTGTCTTTTTCTAAGAAAATTGATTATTTCAACTCACCTTTAATTGATCTGGCCACATATGTTTGGCAGCATCTACTCGGAAACCGGCAACACCCAATCCGATCAGCTTGTTCATGAACTCCACAATGCGATCTTGAACCCAAGATTTACTGTGATCCAAATCCTTTAAACCGACCAATTCACAATTACGCACTTGAATAGCATCATTGTAGTTATTAATGCTACATGTTGCATGAAAGTCCGTTGAAGAATACGGAACTGCAGGGAAGCTCTTTGAACTAGGAGAGGCTGCTGAACCAGCAGTACCCACAACAGAATTGCCGGCTGCCATGTGATTGAAAACAATATCGACATAGATGCGAACGCCCACGGCATTGCAACGCTTAACCATGCTGGCAAATTGAGCTTCGTTGCCAGAGCGAGTGGTCAGTAAATACGAAACGGGTTGATAACGTTCCCACCAAGGGCGATTGGCTGCGACGACATTTTCGTTAACGGGCGAGACCTAGGGGGAAGCGAGAAGCAAGAGCAAAAGAATATCGTATGTAATAAAATATAATAAAAGTGTTAATGTAGAAAAATAATAATAACACTGAAGCTTTATTTGGCAGGTTTTTCAGGTAAAACTGTATGAAATGCACGACATTTATACTCTAAAAACCGAAGTTGAATCGGGAGTCGGTTTCAAATTTTTACAAGCTTTTATAGAATTTGTTGTAATAAGTTGCAAAAAAAAAAATGTTTTTTTTTCTTTTTTTGTTGTCTACAGAATCGTATTAAATAATCGAATTTCAGCCTAGACAAAATTTTGGAGTATTTGAACATATCGTAGGTTTAGCATATATTAGAAACTTTTTTTCCAATGTTCCAATACTTCCGTACCAAATGTGACATTACTGTTTTAACCCAGCACTGCAGCATGGGCAATCTATCGGCCTCTTTTCCAATCATATGTTATTTTGACATTGACAGCTATTGGGTCCCGTCTGAAATATTGAACAGAAAACAGTAGCATATTCGAACAATTCGGAAAGAAAGCATTTATGATTGACGAATTTCGGAAAATACTGAACTGTTTTAAATAGAAAACATTTACGCGTAGTGAGTGTGAGCAAATGTTGGCAATTTCTTACTAAAGTTAGTGCGGTGTTGCAACACCATTACAGACAACGGAGAGCTTCATAAATATCTGGACTTTAAGTCAGCACAGGACGGCATCAAATTCGGTAATCATGTAATTAACCGGGTCCCCGCGTGGAAGATTGTATCAAGTCTTTAAGAATTGTAAATATCATCGATTTTGAGCTAAAATCGATTTTGAACTGAAATTGTTTATTTATAAATTTTCCAGTTATGATTTCTTGTAATTTTTTAGAATTGAGTTGAATTTTTGTGCCTGAATCGGTGGAACGTAAGCGTAGGCCTACAAAAATTTCAAAAACACCACTTTTTCGCAAGTTCAATTATAAAATTGCTGAAAAAAGTGAACTTCTAGAAGAACTTGAAACCTGTATTTGGATAAATTTTTATATATTTCATACCGTTTTACTTCAAGAGTATTAAACATTGTTAATTTGCTCCACAGTGCAGTTAAATCCGTGGTTACAAGTAAAAACAATCTAACGCAGAATTTATCGTTTTGTCACGTTAAACTTTTTTTATTTCGTTATTATGGAAATTTGTTATAACTTTTGAACGAAATCGCCCTAAGATGTTAATCGATAAGAATTATAATAGGAATACTGTTTTTACTTACAACATTGTTCAAAGATATTACATAATTTTTCAAAAATATTTGTTTCGAAAATTTGTTATAACTTGTGAACTACATCGAATTTTTCGCAAGGGGCCTGGATGTAAACATGTGCTAAAACAAATAAAATAGTACTGTCGATATATAATTCAGATAGATGTATGTGTGGTTGGATAGACATTTCGATAAGCCCTCTAAGTATATTAAAATACACGATAAAAATATCCGATATAGACTGTATTATTTATTCTACGATTGACTGCGCATAATTCGGGAACTTTTGATCTGATTTTGTTTTTCTATTTTTTTTTTTTTGGATTTAATTTAATGATCTAAACACTAAGCAAAATAAAAAATTGGTCTAAGTCCGCAAAGAAAATTTATTTGAAAATTTCGAATAACTAATTTTAATCACGACATTTGAATAGACAACTGACAGTGAATCGATTTATTGTAAACATGTTTAATCCAAATGTATGATTAATCGATTACGTGATTAATTGGAATATCGATTAATCGGTTTGTCTGATTAACCGTTTAATCTCACATCCCTAAAGTTTAATCAGAATGTATCGCTTAATAAATATTTCAAAACATATTCATATACTTTATCGAACTTTTGCTAAATGTAAAATCCATTATTATTAAATACTCACCTGTACGCCCGCATACCCTTTCGGCCCCAAGAAATTCTCACATTCCTTCGCAATATCATCCCATTTCCATTCAAACAAATGAACCATAGTTGTACGGCCCGACGCGTAATTTGGATTGAATTGGCCTTGTGCCAAATGGCTACAAATAGCCAAGAGTACAACCACAATGCTCAGATTAATTTTTGCGAGCAACATTTCGTGTATGTGTTCCGGACACGAATGTCGAATTCTTACTGAACCGGTTGTAAATGAACGATCACTTTTTATTCTTTACTGACCGAGCGGGCGTTAGGCGGCACAATTGCAAATGGCGAATTTAATATTGCAGATGATTTGTGTTGCGAGAGGTGATTGTGCACACTGGTATGTAAAGGCTTCTTTATAGGTAGCTCTGGAATCCAACTTGCTCCCAGTATGTTGTTTGTGTTTCTGTGATTAGATAAATGAATGTACGTAAATTTAAAATAATACTTTCTGGAGTGTTATTATCAATTTGGTCTCTGAATTTTGGAAATCAATTTTAAATTCTTAAAGTTTTCGAGCAAATTTTTTTTCTGTCTTTTTTCGATATTTTTTGATAACACAAATCCGTAAATTTACGACCGCAAACGATGATTCATAAAGCTACCTGAAATCAAATACAGGTTGTAAAATGTTTAACTTGGGGAGGAGCCACATAACAAGCCCCAAACAATATGAGGGTGGTTCGAAAACTAGCCAAAACAAAAAAGGCTCAAAAAAGTTTGGAAAATGTTTCTTTATTTTCTTTCTTACTTCATTTTCTTTTAGTTCGACCACTTTTTCCAGCGATATTTAATAGCTTCTATATCGTGTTTATAGAAAGAACTTTCAAACTCCTTAAAATAGCCATTAACCGCAGACTGCACCTCTTCATTGTTGGCAAATCTTTTACCACCAAGCCATTTTTTCAAGTTTGGAAATAAAAAATAGTCCGAGGGAGTTAAATCTGGCGAAAAAGTTTCGTAATGAAGCAATTCGAACTTTAATTAGTAGTGGATGTGTAAACTGGGGCATTGTCTTGATGAAACAACACTTTCTTTTTCGCCAAATGCGGCCTTCTTTCTATTAGTTCATCACCTAAACGCTGCAATAAATTGGCATAATATTCGCCGTTGATGTTGTTTATCTTTTCCGAAGATAATCAATAAAAATGATCCCATGCAAATCCCAAAAAATAGACGCCAAGAAATTGCCTGTAGATGGAAACGTCTTCGCCTTCTTTGAACACGACTCTCCCATTCCAGTTTACTGCTTTGACTGTTCCTTTGTCTCAGGTATGAAGTGGTGGACCCATGTTTCATCCATGGTTATAAATCGATGCAAAAACTTGGCTTTATTGCGGTGAAACATCGCCAAACACTCTAGTGAATCATCTTCACGACGCTGTTTTTCTCTATTGAAAACAAGCGCAGCACTCATCTTGCGCACAGCTGTCTCACCTCCTAATCTTCGGTCAGTATACGATGTATAGCACTTTTTCCTTTCCTCATTTCAGCTAGCTCTTGCACCTTCAGCCGCCGATCATCTAATACCATATTGTAGATTTTCTTAACCGTGTCTGGCGTAGACACCACAATTGGTCGATCACTACGGTGTTCATTTTGGCAGCTCGTACGGCCCCGTCTAAACTGTGCTACCCAATAAGTTATAGCCATAAACGAAGGAGCAGACTCTTCTAGAATAGAGTAGTAGTAGCTCGGCTTTCATATCGGTTGGTTCAAATGGAAATATTGGGTTACGAATTATTTTCATGTTTGCAAATTCACTGAGAAAGTTTACTGTTAATGGCTTAAATAAAAGTACTAAACAACATGGCGTATTTGAACTCAAAACATATGTTTTATAAGGTTGCCACTTTTTACCAAAAAATCATTTTTTTTCAAACCACTGGTATCATCTGTACGTCAGGTTGGTTAGTTTTAGGACCGCCTTCGTAGGTGCTAGACCAATACAAATTGTTATTGAAATGATAGGAAATACCGGTTAGTTCGTACAACATGTTTTCAAGATTTCTACAATAATTGATAACCTTTTTCGTGGTTTCCCTCTTTATGAATGACTACCTTCTGAATTGCTGATAAACGAGACATGGAAGCTGGTTTCGTAGATGATCATAACAGAGTTCGTAATTTGAGGGTTTTGGTCGCACATGGCTGATTTTATCGTGAGCTGTATGGAACGTTTCACTAATTTTCATCACTCCTCCCTTGTTCTTATCATTTCTTCTCATTCAGCACCTTCACATATTAAATTGATTGATGTGCAGTCATGATTGTTGGCCCTTTGTAACCTGATTTGGCCAATATTCTTATCAATGTCAAACCTTTGAGAAACAGTGAAATACACATTTTTTGTGGTCTATTCGTGTGTTGGCCTTCCGTCCACTCGAAATTGTAAACAAATGCGTTTTTTATCAACCACAGTGGAACACGGTTATCACGAACCCGATTTGACTGGACATTTTAAGCCACCATAAGCGAATTTCATTGTCAGTTGTAAATGTTTCCAGTAGATTAATGCAATATAACATTTTCGTTCGCTTTGATTACAAATTTGAGAAGCAAAACAAACAAGAAATGGAGAAAAAGTAACTAACGGGAATTTAGCATACTAAAAAAATAATCATAGCATATTAAGTGATCAAATTACTTTTTGTTACATGTATAATATGAAGAACGAAAAAACGTGATCATTTCTTTGTAACAACCTGTTGCCATCATTCACAATTGACACGATTTCCTTAAATCCACCGCCTTCCGAAATTAGCAATTTGTAAAATCATTATTTTCATGTTGGCGTTTCTATATCAATGCTTTCCCGTTCCTTTCAAAAAGCATCGTCATTTAAAAGGATTGTATGGCTTTCTTTCTTTCCGTTTATAGTATTTTCTCCAAGCGTTACAATTGGCTGCAGCATTGCCATGTATACTTATTATGCATTATTTTTCATCGTACCAGGATTCAAAAGCGACTTTTCATACTCAAGTACAATTTCAGTGACAATTATGATTGAATGTGTAATACCTTGCCATTGTAAGCCAGAAAAATCAAGATTAAAGCCGTAGTGTAATAATAATTTGGAGACTTGTTGCAATAGGCTGAGACAAAGTCGAAAGTATGCGTTTTGATAATGTCTAGATTTGTGCCTTTGTGTTTGGCTATGGATGTCTTTCGCTATGCTAAGTTTTGTGTGTATTTCGAGTTTTATATGGGCGACCAATACCCTAGAAGTTTGCCTTCCATTTGCTACCACGTGATCAATCTGGTTCCTCAACTTATGTTCAGGACACAGCCCAGTTGCTGTTTGTTTTTCTATACGACGAAAAATACCAGCCTGAATCTATTATCGAATGTGTTGCTATGCCGATTGAGAACTCCTACTGTTAGACTTAGAAGATGTTGCCTTTTTATGTTGGCATTAAAATTACTTTAAACTCGTTTTAATAGTGTGGCCACGACAGCGGTCGTACATTGTTTTTCCAAGGCATTCAAAAAATATATCTTTACATTTTTGTGTCGGCGGGACGTGGTCATAATTCAGCGTGATAAAAAATATTTTGTCTTAAAATCAATTGTGGCAATTTGATCACTTACAGCGTTACAATGGGGGACACGGTGTTTAAGTGCGTTGCCAACTACAAATTCATATTGAAATCTATGGTTTTCCGGCAGCTTGGTAGAAGATGTCATAGATTTTACATCATGTCTATTCGTTTATCCTAGACGACAATGAAATTAACTATGTATATATTTGACATTTGTCAATCAGATAGAAGCGTCTTGTAATCGCAAGGGTCTGGATATTCCAGGTTTACATCCTTAAATCGTAATCCTTATAACTTCGCCGGCTATTATCAACTTTAGAGGGTTGACTTTCTTTGTTTTCTCAAGCGATTTAATAGCAAAATTTGTTTACAAGATCCTAGAAGCGGCGGACCAACAACTATCACTAGCCTGTTATAAAAGCTGTGTTTCAGTAACGGATATTACCTAAATCGGGGTCCGCATGCTATTTAGTTTATTGAACGAGTCGTTTTTTGACATTAGCTGCCTGTAGAGTGTTGTGTTCGATGGCAATACTACGGAGAGCCTGACATAAGATTAGAAATAGTGAGCGGGTTGGCAATTCTGCGAGTGACGGGTTTTTAAGTAATACCAAATGAATGAAAATCAGAGGATCCAAACTATAAAGATTCTGCTCCCTATGGATAAAACAAATAAGATGGTTTTTTTTTTGTTATCGGAATCTTAGTCTTAGTCATCTTAGTCAGCTTCAATAAGGCATAGGCTGCATATTCGTACAGCTCATTATGCCGAATGTATCAAAACTTTGGCTAGATTTATTAAATGGCAGTTAAGATTAGCCGCCAAAAAGTGAAATGCGAGGTCCACCTTTTGATGTGGTACATACATACATTCTTCTTCTTTATAAATATAGTTACCAAGCTGGGATTTTAGATCGTAGGGGCTGCATTTTTTTGGGAGAATCTATCGAAAATTTACTAAACATATCCACATGATAACACAAGGAACTTCTTAAAATATTCGTACATATCGGTGCATACATCAGTACTTTCAATATATATGACGATTCGACTTGCGATATAAAGTGGCTGTTAAGCCACATTTCGCCGAGTCTGCAAGAAGATTGGCAACGCACGCTAACAACAGTGGTGCAAGGTATAGCATTGTCATAATATTGTAACATAGTGCCTATTTAAAGCCTATACTTCTATGATGCTATACAGTTGCGCCGTTCTGAAATGTTTCTAATTATTTTGGAAAACTTTGTAATGTTTTTGGTTTTAGATAATTGAATTTTTCTAATTTTACCGCTTTGTTTTGTTTTAATTATTTTCTTTTAAAAATGTTTTTTCGTTTTGCTAATTTTGAATGTACAGGTTTTAGTGATGCTTTCAGATTGCCGATTTTCTGTTATGTTGGCGATATGAGTACATTTTATCACCGAATTTCGATATACGAGTATTCGTACTATTGATGCATATATGAGGCAATGCTCTCCTTTGCATTAACTTCATAAAAGAAATACGTATTACTCTCCTGCAGATACATTTTTTCCATACCTTTTTGTATACCTTCAGTATACAATTATGCTGGGCTACGTTGTGGCTTATTTGTCTGTCATTGTAAATATAATACTTGTACGATCGCGTTAAAATTCAGCCGGCTCATATTAGGGTGCTGTTCGCAAAGGTCCAGAGTCTCTATGACCTCTACTCTTATGCAAATACCTTCTACTCTTAGACCTTCTACTCTTATGCAAATATATTATATATATATATATATATATATATATTTTTTTTTTTTATATATATTTTTTATATATATTTTATATATATTTTTATATATATATTTATTTATACATATATATTTTTTCATTATTTTTATAAAGTTGATGTGGCAAAAAGAAGTTAATTTTGTTTTTATTATTTTTCTCAAGTTCCAGAGACATTGAAAACATTTCGAATTAATACTGATCACAAAAAGAGAGTGAATGTACCAAGAGAAAACATTTCAGTAGACTGTCTTAAAAATTACCACCGATTGAACATTGCAGCGAACAGATGGTCCTATTTATCGCATGTTTGTGTGATTGTTTTGCGTTTCAGCTACTCCTTTGGCAATGCTGGTTTCTATAGAGATTATGTTAGCTACTTTTTATAAATTCTAAACTTTTTGTTGCCCACTAATTATCACAATAACACTGTTGTATTCAAAACAATTATAAAATTGTTACAATTAAATTATTACGATTGTTTGGTATTACCTAAATAGCAACGGTCCCCTACCCTTGTGGCTCTTTGATAGTACAGTGTTTGTACAATTTCCCTTATCGCACCAACAATTAAACATCTGTAGTAACTAAATATTATGTATTGTCTTTTATCAATTCGTTTATATTTATTCGCATTTTGGTTGTTATTTTAGTTTTATTTCTCGTTATTTTGTCTTATCATCAGATACTTAAGTGTGAACACTTTATAAGTTTATTTATTACAACTAATAATTTAATTAATATTTTTAAAGGGGGTTTGTGGTGTTTCAGTTTGGATGCACTTGAAATCCATAGCTCTCAATTATCACAAGTAGGAACTTTCATGAATGTTTAACAATTTAATGCATAACTGTTAAAAATAACTAGGGGTATGATGATAAAGCAATTTAGGCTGTATTTTCGCACCTACAGCGGGGAACTTTGCCTTTGGTTTATTACACTAATAATTCGAAACTAATTCGTATAGAAAACAGTTTTTTCTGTTGTTGCCAAAGTAACCAATGTCTTTGAAAGACTGGCATCTCTCTCAACAGAACGTTAGACTGATTTTCCAAAGTGTCTAAGGGAGAATTTATGAAACTCCACGGGACACATCGGTATACACACTCATTTTGCTATAGCAGAAGAAGACAGGTAAACAAAAGTGCAATAAAATACTAAACAGTTTCCAGGCGGAAAGTCCCTTAATAGAAACCTTTAAATACGCATTACAGCAGCTGGTCGAAGAACGAATACACTTTTGAACTGTAGTGTAAACTGACTTAAAATCAATTGGTGCATAAAAGAGAAGAATAACAAGAGAACAGTTGTATTAAAAGACAATGACTTAATAGTATCGGTAAACTTAGAAATAGAATTTATCCCTGAATCCCAAAAATTATATTCCACTAAACAAAAGACAATTTTAAAATTCTTTGCATATAGTCTGGACAAGGCTTCACAGCAGCGTATCCGCGATACATATAAGAAATTAACAATAATTTTAAAATTTATGGAAAAGTTCATATGTAGGGATGCATGCATCATGCAGGGTTTGAGATCGCTCGTTTGCTCTTGCTCTAGCACTTAAAGGACGAAGTGGAACAGCAAAAATATGAAAAATGCCCAAGAGTATTATTCATCGGTAAGCACTTCACACAATAAGGAAACTACTGTTTATTATGAACGAGCACAACCGGACGAAGTTTACGTAGCGAA
>JAHXMU010000026.1:934097-936597 GCA_019455685.1 Philornis downsi
TTTTTTTTTTTTTTTTTTTTAACAATTACAATTTTTTTTTTTAATAATAAACTATACAATACTGTAGAATAATAATATATATATTAATATAAGTTTTAACAAGTTACGCCCAAACACGAACAGTGGCTACTTAGGCAACCTATACCAAGTGATTTCAATTTGACAACTGTAGATGAAATAAAAAAATTTACGTTTAAACTTCGAAATTCCAAAGCCATGGGAACAGATGGAATTAAACCAATCATGTTGAAAAAGATGCCGCATAGTTTTTCATTTCACTCAAAAACATTTTTAATTGGTGCCTTAGAAATGGATACTTTCCCGAACACTTTAAAAAGGCAATTGTAATACCCGTTTTAAAACCAGGGAAAGAAATAAAATCACCCAAAAGTTACCGACCGATTAGTATGCTAACCTGCCTGGATAAAATCTTCGAAAAAGTTATTTTACAAAGGATAGAAGAATTCGCAGAAGCAAACAATTTAGTGAAGAAGGAACAATTTGGATTTAGAAAAGAGCACTCAACTACACATCAAGTTAAAAGAATCACTAATCTTATCGAAAATAATAATCGAAACAGAAGAAGCACTGGAATTGTGGTCATGGATGTAGAAAAAGCTTTTGACACAGTATGGCATGACGGTCTAGTCTACAAATTAAATACGATGGAATTTCCTATTTACCTATAAAGACTTGTAAAAAGTATCTTGACAAACAGGACAATGACGGTTACCGTGAATAATGGCAAATCCACGGAAAGGAAAATCCCTGCTGGGATACCTCAAGGATCTATTCTGTCTCCTACATTATACTTCTTGTTTACATCAGATTTCAAAGGCATGAAAGACAACAACACGGCACTATACGCTGATGATACTGCTATTATAACAAGTGGAAAGCTATCAAATGCAGTAATCAAAAAAATGAAAAAGTCCCTCATACATGCAGATAAGTACTTCTCAAAATGGAAAATAAAAATTAATGAGGGCAAAACACAAGCTATCATTTTTCCTTTTAATAAATCGACAAAGAAAAATCCGACTATAAATCTTAACATAAAAGGGACAGAAATTCCACTTAAAAACAGTATCAAATACCTGGGTATAATACTTGATAAAAAATTGACTTTTAAGGAACACATCTTCAAAACATGCCAAAAAGCTATACGATGCGGAAGAGCACTTTATCCTCTGCTAAACAGCAAATCAAAGCTGAACGTCAAAAACAAAATACTATTATACAAAATGTGTATAAGACCAATTATGACATACGGATGCCAAGTCTGGTATATGAAAGCTGCCAGAACATACCGGAAAAAACTTCAAATAATCCAAAACAAAAATCTCAAAATTATTTACAATTTACCAATACGATACCCTACATTCCAGCTGCATAGAAAATACAACGAAGACTCTTTTAATAAGATGGCATATAATCTAAATAAAAGCTTTGAAGATCGAAACAGATACTCCAATTATGATTTAATAAGAAATTTATAGATATGACCATCTTCCAAATCTTCGGTATGAAGATGACAGTAGCTGCTCATTACATTATTTCTTTACACTTAGAATAGGTCTTTTTACTATCTTTTTTGCCTAAAAATGTGATAAAACTAATTAACGACATATAACCTAACAAAATAAGACATCAATTGTTGCAAAACTTTTAGTAGATACTCAAGCTATGTAAATCTTAAAACTAATTTTAAAATTGTAAAAAAAAAGTTACGCCCCAGCGTCTAAAATAGACATTATAGAGGCAAGTTGGCAGTAAAATTCAATATCTTTTACAATTATGTTACAGAAAAAAAAAATTATTAAAAATTTTTAAAATTAATTCAAATTTAGTATACAAACAAAAGTTTAAATAAGAATTCCTTCAACATTCTGCAATAAGTGATTTTTCAACAAATTTTTGAATGTTAGAATATTATTTGCGATTTTTAAATTTTGAGTTTAAATTGTTTGAGTTTAAATTGCTCTTTAAGATTTGTGGGCAGTGAGTAAAGAAAATACAGTGTAGACGTACGCGATACTATAAGTGAGTTTGATAAAAACCTCCAATTTCGTTTTAGAAGATTTTGAGGTTTCTACAAACACGGGGTTAAAAAGTGTTACCAATTAAAAATGCTGCAATTTTGTTAATTTATTTTAAATTTCCAGTGCATCATAAAAACATTTCAAATTTTAAAAATAGAATGCTCTTGTTCGACGTAGCCACCTTTAGAGCGGGTAATAGCATAGAATCTGACCGAAAAGGCTTTTGTCGGCGAACAACAACCGTATAATACTGTTTAACTCATACCTTGGCCTGCAAAAGATACCGTTCAGAAAAATTTGTTGGCTTCAAGTCTAGGAAAGATGGTGGTCATTGTTGTGAAGAACTAAAACTTAAAACTTTTTCTTGCAAACAATTTTTGCAGTTCGCATACTTTATGGGATAGTGCCAAGTCTTGTAGAAACGTTCAATGATTTCCATCGAACTGTTTACGTACCCA
>JAHXMU010000026.1:939097-946916 GCA_019455685.1 Philornis downsi
TTTTGAAGGCAAAACAACGTTTGCCGGGTCAGCTAGTATTACATAAATAAATATAAATATAATGGGCTATGCTATATAAATTCATCAAATTTCTAATTTTAAAGTTTTTCTGTGCACCTTCTCACTCATAGACTGCAATCGTTTAGATTTTGTTTTTTACAAAGCTTGACAACATTTGACAAATTCTGATAACTCTTATATGACGTCCTTTTTAATCCATTTATTCTTAAGTTCATGTAAGGTTTAGTAAACAGAAATGCACAATTTTTGTGCTACTTTGAAGGCTTTATTTAGCATAGTTAGAATGATATAATTTGTGTTAAATATTCATCGTTTTGTTTGATAATTTGCTGACATTTTGAAAACAATCTCATTATATTTTTCTATACGTATCTCTAATTCACATTGCAAAAAACTGGGATAGTCTATTTCCATAAGGTTCCCTTGAGGCAACTTTTTCTCCAGCAAAATCATTCGCCATAGAAAGCAACAAGTAGTAATCACTTGGAGCCAGGTTCAGACTAGAAGGTGGATTTATAAAAATCTCCAACCAAGCTTCCGCAGCTTCCGGCGAGTCACTAGCGATATGTGTAGCCTGACGCTGTCGTGATGAAACACAATTCCTTTCCTATAGACCAAAGCTGGCCATTTCTGGGCGATTGCTCTCTTCAGACGGTCTAATTGTTAACAGCACGGGTCTGAAGTAAGAGTCTGGCCGTAAAGGAACAGCTCATAGTATATACATATAGTTATCTGCCAATCCCACCATATGGACAACAAAACCTTCTTGGGCGTCAATCCTCGCTTGGTTATCGTTTGCGCCAGCTCATTAGGATTCGACTTGGACTTTTTTATTTACTATTGTCATAAAAGACTTGCTTGTCATCATTAACCACCATCCGTTTTGAAAATGGATTGATTTTGTTGTGACTCAGCAGTGATACGCGAAGGGGAATACAGTCCATACGAGTTTTTTTTGCGTCAACTCGTATGGCCTTTGCATCCAGCCATGTACAAGTGGTTCCAAACGTTTTTTGTGCAATATTTATTTCCTGGGCAATCAACTCTGTGGCAAATCATGCCAAACAGGTAGCCAACTTGACATGGGAGAACATTTATTAAAAAATATATTTGGTACTTTAGACGCTTACTTTTTGGTGTTACATTTTTGGCCCCTCCAAATGATACAAGCCTTCATTCCTTCGGGTGAAATTATAATGAAGCACTGAAAGAAAAAAGTGCTAAATAGGTGAAGATAACATTGGGCCATTTTCATAAACATTTAATGTGGGTTTATTAATCAAATTTTCATAGCAAAAATGTTCTCCAAATCTTCAACAAATTATTATGAATAATTATTATGATTATAAAATTATTATGATTATAAAATGTATCTGGTAAAAAGAAATTCATTATTTTTTCGATAGATGGCTTTAGTAATCTATATCTGACGTTGTATAAGTGCGATTGGATTACTAGATGGTGTTAGAAAGATACGATTCTGTATGCAGAACTTGTTCAGTATTGTTTGAGCGTGGGTCAAAAATGGACACCAGTAAAGAAAAATACTCGATATTTAAAAATTTTTATTTTCGATAAAGGCGATAACGCAAGCTAGCTGGCTACATATATGAATAGTGTTTATGGTCCTGACACTATGATGGCCAATCATGAGCAATCGCAGACTCCGTTCCGGTAATTTTGATGTTAAAAATGCATTATGGTCTGGAGTGTCAGTTGTCGAAAATGTCGACAAAACAAAATAAATCGTCAAGTTCTACCATCATGTAAGTGATGCTTCGATTGACTAGAAGCTAAATATTACAACATTAAATATTAGAAGCTAAATATTTAGAACCACTTGAATAATCTGGGAGGAATCTCGATGAATGGATAGCACCCGAATTAATGCAAAAAAAAAAAACTCTCGGATCGATTTTCAATGCTGAATCGCAATAAAAATTGACCTATTTCTGAAGCAAATGATAACTGGCAATGAAATGTTGGTCACTTGCGACAAAATTCAGCGGAAGAGAACGTAGTCAAACTATGGTGAGCCGGCACAAACAGTGATCGACCCAGGATTGATGGCCAGGAAGGTTTTGCTGCTATTTTAGCAAGATTGGTGGGATCACTGTCCTAACGCCAAACTGTTAACTCGTACCTTTGCCATCAAGAAGTGAACCGTTTGAAGGAAGCAATCGCCTAGAGGTGGCCAGATTTGCTCAATAGGAGGGGAATCGTATTCTATCAGCATAACGCGATGCCACACACATCGCTAGTAAATCGACAGAAGCTCTATAAGGTCGATTTAGAAGTTCTCATGATATCTACCTTATATCTTTACCTGACACCAAATGATTACCGCCTGTTCCTGTCAATGGCGAATGATTTTGCTGGTGAAAAAAATTCACCTCAAGAGAAGCAGGAATGAAAGAAACACAATGCAATTATCTTCAAAATTTCGACGAGTTATCGAAGAAAACGGTGTATGTTTGATCCAAATCGGATAATTCTAATTGTGATAACTAGAGCCTTCAATGTCAATGTTATGTTTGACTACAAAAATATTTCGTATTTGCCTATAATCACACTTGTATTTCTTCCACTTTCAGTGAGTTGTATCTACTTAGCATTACAGTAATGCCAACTGGTGTCATGGCATACATATCACTCATAGGGGACATGAGGTCAGAGGCGAATTTGACAAATTGAAGAGAGTATCGGCGTAGGAAACGCTTCATATTATTCGAGGGCACAAGTATTTGTAAGGTAATTCACAAAAAAATCAAAAACAAATAAATTAAATTATATTGGAGGGTGGGAAACAGGGGAAGCGGTCAGATTTGGTTAAAAATACCATTTACCTAAAAATATGTGCAATCGTTAATTGGATCATGTCCAATTACCAAGTGTTTGAGGAAAGTCCAATCTATATATAGGTTGTAAAATATTATGCAATTTGTTTGATGACAAAAATAGTTAGATTATTTAGTCTATATTCATGTTTGGGTAGGGAATACGTTAGATGTTCGAAGGCTGTTATGCCAGTTTGGCGATTCTTCGAAAACATTCACAAACAACTGTGGAGATGAGAGTGTTTGAAGTGTTCCAAATAAAAAATTATTTGTAAAACTAATTGATACAAATTTAATTTATAATGCTCGAGATGTTACTACGGTCTGCTCTATAGTATAGAAATTGCAAACAGTCGTCAACAACAACTTCTCTAGGACAATTCACTGCTATTGGGGAAATCAAAAGATCGGTAGATGCTATGATAATGTAGCAATGCAAGGAACTCAAACATAAAATTTCGACATTGCTTCAAAACCCTTGCAAAGGGATTTTGTTCTTCCTCTTTTGGGTCTTCCAAAAAGTCTGTTGTTGAAGAAATTTTGTGCGGGAGTGTATGCGTAAATCAGTACACTATTTTCACCCAGTCGTTGTCGATTTGCAGCTCATGTAGCTCAGATTCGTAGGACGGAGACAACCTCAGTTAATGATGATGGGTCAGTATGTGTCTCTGAGTATTTTGCTCTTGTAAACTCTCACAACTGATTCATTTGCCTTTGTTGTAAACCAGGGTTTGGCGTTATACAGCAAGACCGGTAGAACCAATGTCGAGTATACTCGAATTGTTGCTGTTTGTCGAAAAAGGGTTTTGTCATAAAAGTGTTACCTTAGACCATAGTAATATCTGTATTTTCTGGCTGACATGGTTAGTCAGCGGTGTTCCTAATATTCACATGGCGCCTTTGTTAAAACAGAAAATTTGATTTTGTCTTTGTTTACCATCAATGATTGAGAAGGTCGTACTAACATTTAGCACGTATGTAATCAGCGTAAATCACTGTGCTATGCGAACAAATCCATGCACTTTCATTCGCCGGTCAGCCAAAATAATATGTCTTTGTTTACCGTCAATTATTGAGAAGGCCGTAGTAATATCTAGTGCGTATTTAATCAGCGTATGCAAATAACTAGTCTTTCATACACAATATTTTGTGTAAACTCAAAATCACTGTGCTATGCGAACAAATCCATGCACTTTCATTCGTCGATCAGCCAAAATAATCTGATCGGTTTTGCAGATGATCCCAATTTAGATGCAAATGTACATTATGATCATTATTTCATTTACTTCGGAGTTAAACCTTTTAGAAGTTAATATTTTACTTAGATAGGGCCCAGAAAAGTCTAATCTGGGTTGTGACTTAAATCGTTAAAATTTTTTTTAATTGTGGCGTATGTGAGTGTTTCTTGTCAGATTTGGATCTACATTTATGATCCGGAAATAAGCGATTAATCGAGTGAAGCCAAAGTTAAAGCAAGGCCAAAAAGTTTGCGCCAAAGTCACTCAAAAATTAAAGTAGTGGTAATGTTCTTCGATTGTCGCTGTATAGTGCAATAAGAGCTTTTCCACCGGACCAAATTGTTGACAAGGAATATATTTCAGTGTTATTCGCCTTTTGCCTGAAACTATTCGCAAGAGGAAGTAGAATTTATGGGAAGACAACTCTTGGTTTTTGTGCTCACTGTACATGTGCTTCTTGTGAGTTTTTCGCCAAAAATTAAACCAATATCGCTGCACAACCGCTATATTCGCCTGATTTAGCACCATGATATTGCTGGATATTTCTTAAATTCGGATGAAACCATTTTAGGTTGATTGAAGCGATTCAATGTGAATCGCACTGCATTCTGAAGACTGTACCGGAAGGTGATTATTTGACATGCTTCAAGGTCTGGGAAAAACAGGGGGAAATAATAAATAATAGAGCCAAATGGCTCATATTACTAATACGAATATATTATTAATACGTGTGGATAGTATAAAATTATTATTGTTAATATGTAGGCAGAACATGACAGAAATATGAAAATTTTCTTTTCCTACACTTTTTAAAAATTTATATTTTAAAAAATGTAGGAGTAATTAGAACTTTGATAAATTTTCCTAAAAAAAAAAAAAATACATTTTATTTAATGGGCGTCTAGCAGAGCTTTTAATTTATTTTATGCAACATGTCACGAAGTGGCTGAGAATTTCATAGGCAGGCGAAATACGGATGGTCGGGCGTGCCTGCTGAAGGCCACATGTGAAAATGACCAGATAAATCAGCATCAGGGCACGCGAAAATATTGCATAGTCTACTAATATTAGTTGAAGCTATTAATAGCTGACAACCGATATTTTATACCGTCGTTATCTTTTTTAAGCCTCATCGCAATGACTGGCATATGAGCAAACATGGCGTAGATTGTTAGCATTCCTTTTCCAAAGCGAAAAATTGTCTGCTGAATAAGGACACGCATGTGAGAGAAAGTTTTATGCACTAAAGTACCGTGATGTGATTGGATGAAATTGTCAAGAAATCCCATACCACAAAAAAGACTGTTTTAACTAGATATATTTAGCTAAATATATTTTCAGAAAATATAACCTATTACATTAAACTAATAACTAACCTAACTAAATATACAAATTCTTAAAAATTAACTTAAAATTTTGGTTTAAACGATATCAATCATCACATATTTCCCAGTCTACACAATAGTATTTTTTATTATTATCCATAAGCCAAATATTGGCACAATATTGGGTGCAAAAGTAACAGGTAAATAATTGGCGGGATGTGCTGCCACGCCTACAAGTAACAGATAAAACGTTATTCTATATATTAAGTAATTTTTATGAATATTCACAGAAACTCACCTCTTCACCACCATAAAGTAGTATGTGGTAAACAGCGGATTGGAGCATTGGAAAACGGTACAACGACCTATGGGTCCATTGCGTATATGGTGCACCATATATTTCTCTGGCAGAATATAGTTTAAAGCCTTATTTTCATAAAAAGGTGAGAGTTTGTTCAAATATTCCAAAGCCTTGAGGCAATCATCATAGAGGGTAACTTGATTCTCTTTGGAGGGTACACGAAATATGGCCTTTGTGCCTATCGGTAGCAATAATCTGGTATTTGTCTCCTTTTCTAAAACCCAAAATAAATTCTCACATGTCACAGGGCTATAACGAGGAAAAAGAAGAAAATATAATTTCACATTTTTGAATAAAAATAATTGTGTATGTATGGTACAAAGACTCCTGCAATGTCATGCTGAATGTGATGAAATTTTGAGAAATTGTTGTTTATATTTCGGAAATTGTTTTTATAATATTATAATTAGTGTATAGGACTAACAGGCGGATCATATGTATTTCGAATTCTTCTAAAGCTACCCGAACTTTAGTTAACTGAAATTTAATCAACTTTAGAAACCCAAATGAACTTATTCTACTGTCATTATAAAAAAATGCGACAGTAGTACAATTTACGTACTATAGATGGCGTATGGATAGGGTTTATAATAAAGAACGTACTACAATGCAGAAAATGATATATAAGTGATGTCTACTACGGTAGAACTGTAACTAAAAAGTAGTGGAAGCTATTGTCATGAGTGGATATTGTCGAAGACTATGTATTGTGATCAGCATCAGCCGTGGCATTATGTTCAGAACATACGATTATTGTGCATACGAACCCCAGTGCAATCGCCTATCATTAGCTCAAATTCACAGACTCGTAATGTTTGAAATTGGGCGTAATCTTTAAGATTGGAAAATAGTAACCCCTCCAAATATACTTCATATTCTTAAGCATGTGATGTTTCAAACTAGGCGTAATCGACCAGATAGGAAAAAGACTAAACTCAGCTCCAGAAAAACGGAAATTTTTTAGATTTTCTTCAAACTGTTTTGCCATTTATTGGTTAATACAAAATAATATATACATATTTTGTAAATATTGGTAATAAATATTGGATAGAATCTAACTAATATAATTTCTAATATAATCGCCTTAATTATGGGCATGGCTGTTACGTTGTTTGCGATTAAATACTATTATATATTATACTAGTGGACCCAGCAAACTTTGTTCTGCCTTCAAAGGTGGCAAATTAATGATTTACAATTTTCAGGATAGATGGTTCTGTATTTAAATTTTGTTAGAAAAGTTTGGTTATTTAAATGAACGCTTTTAATACTTTTTTTGTAAAGTTTTTAAAAATTATTTAATTTAAGTCAATTTAATTGAGATTTAAAATTACTGCAACGCTTTCACATGTACAACGTTCTTTGTTTGTCTGTCGGGAAACATAGAAAAATGAGAAGTGAAATAAAGTCAGTATTTGAAAAACTTAAATTTTCCTATAACAGGATCAGAAATAATGGTTTTTTTAATTTTTGATTTCTTCGGGTGGTGCCACGCCTATTTGTCCAATCCTGCCCATATTTGCAGCAGAACTTACAATATGTAAACCAAACTTATATACCAAATTTTGTTCACATACTGTTAGCCGGAGCAGAAATAATGGATTTTTAATTTGTGGCTTGTATGGGAGGTACCACGCCCCTTCGTCCAATCCCGCCCATATTTGCAGCAGAAGTTACAATATGTACACCAAACTTATATACCAAATTTTCTTCAAATATCGTTAGCAGAAGCAGAAATAATAGCTTTTTAATTTGTGGTTTGTATAAGAGGTCCAATCCCGCCCATATTTGCAGCAGCACTTAAGATATGTACACCAAACCGATGTACCAAATTTTGTTCAAATACCGTAAGCAGGAGCAGAAATAATTGATTTTTAATTTTTTGTTTGTATGGGAGGTACCACGCCCCTTTGTCCAATTGGACCGAATTGTAAATCTAAACCATCCCGGGTACCACACAAATGCATATACAAAAATTTATGCAAATCGGTCCAGCCGTTTAGGAGGAGTTCACTGACAACGCCCGTACAGTAGAAT
>JAHXMU010000026.1:947016-975328 GCA_019455685.1 Philornis downsi
ATATATATATATATATAAAGAAGATTATACATAATAATACCTGGTGACGGGCTTCCTACACTACTTAAATCGTTCCACTAGAGAAAAACTTGCATGTACAAGTACTGAAACCAGCTTTGGAATAAAGGGCATTTTCAACTTATATATTAATTAAAAGAGTTATCCTGGTTCACAACCTTTTTAAGCGGCTGTTCTAATTGTGGGGGCTGTTCTGATTGAAAAATATAAAAACGAAAATACGAGTTTTCACGTGAAACCGGGCAAAATCGACATATTTTTTGCCACGCCAACTTATCTGACTACAGTCCATGATGCTACGACTTACTCGTATCGCAATTGGAACGATTTGGTCCAATAGGAAAAACTTGCTCAGGGAAGAACTCAATCCAATTTTTAAAAACTAATTTTTCTTAACTGTCCTAATATTTTTACTATATATTCGCTAGTTAAAAGCAATGTAGATTGCTATTTGGGAAGAAAAATCTTGATTATTCCATAATACTGGATATGAGTCGATGTACAAATTTATATTTGAGAAGAATCAAGTTTTTACACGTCCACTGAAGTTTCGGCCGGCCGATCAAAGATGTCGCTTAACGTTTGATAGCCAAATTCGAGTCGACTGATTCAGTGAACAATCAGTTAACACCCATATGAAAACAATACTCAAGATTTTTGGAAAACATCACCGGTGTCCATGAGCCAAGACAATCAATTCCCCGCCATGCGTAGAAACACAGCTGTTATCAATTTGACAAAATTGACTTAAAGGAAAATAACCACAGACCAAAGACCACAAGAACCTCGTTAAACTTTGCTTGAGTCGAGTATCTATGCCAGTGCCCTCAAAGTCAACATAGCCTTTGGAATTTTTCAAATTCAGACTGACCTAAACGCCAGAGTAATGGAAATTTGGATCTTTCGAATACGTGCTGCCTAAAGAAGCCCGCGGCGGCCAGTTGCACTCTTTGAAAACTCTTTATGTTCAAGTTGATTTTGAAACTTGAGTTTCTTTGAAAAATATGTTTTAATTGGTAATAATTAACTAAGAAAATTTAAAATTTTATATCAAAGAACCATCGCAGAAATCACAACTTAATTAATTAATGCAAAAATTTAGTTTAATTTTTTTTTTCCTTTTCTTACATTCCATTTTGTTTGGAGTGAAACTTACATGATCGGTGCCTTTGTTGGTGTCTCATAATATGTCTGATAGAATTTCTCATATATAATCGGTATGTGAGTGATGGCACCATTATTGAATATCCTCAGGTAACCAATGAATTTAGCCAGCGCCACTGGTAAATAGATTAAGGAACATCCTGTAAAACGGAAATTTGAAAAAACAACAATTTGGCATGATTTCCAACAAGGACATTTGTGATAGCTTGGGCATTGTTTTTATATGTACTTACTGTCAGCTGATAACATTTGCAGCGACTGCATGTAGGATATTCTCTCTGGTATGTGCCAGATTTCAATATTTTCACTGATATTCAATTCATTAAGGTGGGCGCATTCACAGAGTTGCAGTGGTATACGTTTTAATTGATTTTTTGAAACATTCAAGGATTCCAAACGTTTCATATACGTGATGGCTACAAATGGAATAACATAAATTTGAATAATAAAAAGTATGAAATAAAAAGTATTATAAAAATCGTAATTGCCTTCAATTTAAATCTAAAAAATATATTCAATTTTTATCGACTCCATAACAACAATAATTATTTATAACAATCATCATAGTGTAGAGATGCTGGTACAATTCCCAGCTGGGGCAAATGTTGTTTTCGATTATCTCAAAGGAAACTATCAAAAAAAAAAGAAAAGATGGTCAAAAGGAAGAAAAGTAAATAGCGAATATTATCTAGGATTTCTTTTCATTTAAAGGACGAAATCAAGGAAAACATTCCCAAGTGGTAAGGAAAAAAGTGCTGTTGCACTAAGATAGTATACTGTAGTATTACAAGTAGATGGTCACAATGACAGAAATACGTTAATTGAAGTTCGAATTGCGTATTCTTTAGTTGTGGTATGCAGCGACTATTATTCAATTGAAAATCGCAAAAGGATACTTCAAGGGCAAAAATCTTGAAATAAATAAGTCATTGTGAAAACTACAAAAACTTCTTTATAAACAAGTGCAAAAGACCAAATTTAAACAGGCGCCATAAGTAAGTACATAAGGCGGCTATTACGAATGTATGTGAATTGGATTGGTTTCTTCTCGCATCTATCAAATATTATCAAATATTAATTTTATTTAATGAAAAAGTGTGAAAAATATTGTAAAGCATCGGTAAAAGTGAAAATTTTTGCAAAAGTTTTGTTTAGCGCTTTTATGAGCAAGTTTTTATCTCAGCTTGGACACTTGTGGGTCTTTACATCGGGAACGACTCATACCTTTTAACGACAATTCATTGCAATATAAGTGGATGAGTCGTAAACGCTGAGTCTTTTCATCGAGAACGACTCATACCTGTTAAAGACAACTCATTGCAATATACATAAGTGGATGAGTCAAAAACGTCGAATCTTTTCATCGAAAACGACTCCTACATTTTAACGACAGTTCATTGCAATATAAGTGGATGAGTCAAAAACGGCGAGTATATTCATCGAGAACGACCCATACTCGTTAACAACAGCTCATTACAATATAAGTGGATGAATCAAAAATGGGTTCTTCTCATGCATAATATATAGACTTTGCTCACTGCCGTTATATATATTGCCCATTATTCCAGTGGTAATGGTAATTTGTTAGTGTTATACAGTTCGTTCATAATTTAGACGGTTACTAAAAAACGCACATGATTCTTTTTACGATCTGTACAATATAATCGTACATTGTTTTTTTTTAATGAATGTATAGCGAGATCATTCTGAAGATTCTGAACAACACATATTTTTAAATTTTAAATGAACTCAATCTCCGTATGAGTAAGTTTCTTCCTGCTGTCTAATTGTGTTCGATTTTGAACTTAGCCTGCCTATGCCTATGAGATATAATTGTGCCAAAATTCAGCTGTCTACCTCAAGCGGGGCGACATCTATCGTTAATGGATAGAGGAGCGGATCTGTTTGTGTTGGTATAGATTTATATATATCATCAGTAATATTTATAAACTTCATGGATCTCAGATAAATATTCCTAGTCGTTTATAAATGAAATGACAAAATGAGCATATCCTCATCTTAACAGAAAAAAAAATTATGTTTATTTTTTTCCTCAACCTCGGGAATTATTGACCGATAGATTATGCAATTTTTGAAATTAAATTTCGGCGGTAACGACTGTTATGTTCACATACAACATTAATTAAATTTCGGCGGCAAAGACTGTTATGTTTACATACAACACATTGTTAGCAAAGTATTTTGAATCCTATATTTTTTGGCCGAAAGATATGTCCATTTATAAGTCATCTTTAGGGCAGCTTTCATATTACTGTTAAATCAAATTTCTGCTCACAGCAATAACATATGATTCAAAACTAATTTCTAACTGTGAGAGCATCATCATTTCTCGGATCAGTGGACATGGGCATCACAATATAATCCGTAATTTATTAAATCATAATAGTTATCATAGAGTTTCCACAACATTAGGCCCGTTAGTTCATGACAATTTAAAATTTAGCTTTTCGGAAGTGTGCTTCTAATAACTATTTCTTAAAAGATACTTCCCTCTTTAAACTTTAAAAATCTCAAGTCCTTCACATACCTTCTGAGAAATCATGATCTAAAAATTTGTATTGTATGTGTTTTGTCAACTTGAGATAATGATTAAAGTTCGTAGTTTTTTTTATAGTTTTAAAAATTATATAGATTTTAGGTCTTTGCTGTTATTTTATTGTTCGATAGTGTAGTCTTCAATTTCTTTTTAATTCATTTAATTTTTCACATTCCACCCGTAATAAGCAGCTTCTTATTCCTAAAATAACCACACTCATGGATCGTGCTTTTGCAGTAAGAATAGCTCGAATTTACAATTTACTACCAAGTCATTTAAAAAGTTTTAAATTATGTCCTGATTCTTACAAAAGGCACATTCTACAACAGTTTCAGGCTTTACTGTAAAATTTTGTTTTCAATTAAACTGTGAGCAGCCTTTATTACATACCGATTATCTTGCATTTCAAGATTATATTCCGATTAACTTCTAACTTTTGAATTAGTCTTTTTTTCATACTTTTTTTTTGTCTTTAATGATCATAATGTCATATTATATTTTTATAAATTTTATATTTAATTTTTATTATGATAAATTGTTGCATATTGTAATTTACTTATAATTGGCCGGAAGGCTTTAAATTACAAGCCAGAAATAAATAAATAAATAAATAGATGTAAATATTTTGTATTTTTGATTTGATTTATATCAATCGATTCCACAAATGCCTGTAATTTTAGACTTGGAATATTTGGACTAGTCTACATAAGCATTTCGCAGGAATTGTATTGCGAGCCGCCATATGTGAAATTTTTGACTAAAGAGATCTTTTGAATTTCCGATTCGATGAGTAGCGTCCTAATTCATTGAGCTGAATGCAGTACCAGAATTCAGAAAAATTGGTTGTTAAGTTCTGGAATCTACTTTGGTCCCATAAAAGATTGTTTACTCAGATTTGGATAGGAGTAAATTGATAACAACTGGTAAGGATTAAATTGTTATATGTTATGGAGTAAAATATGTGGGTCATGGTTTTTTACCGACAACCGAAAACGATTTTGAAAGATTAATTGCATTTTCGTTTATTATAGATATCATTTTCTCAACAACTCTAGTGAGATGTGAACAAAATTTGGAACTGATACTTGAAAACTTTGTATTCACTTTTACCCGCCACATTGAGTTTGAAAATTATATTTAAACCTCTGCTAGTCCGTGACGAAGCAAACATGCCATTTCCTTCCTCAATTGAAATGTAAATTTTATAATATGGCTGTAATCCAATAGTTTGATTTACACAGATAAGTACACACATAATTGTTATCATTTACATATATGTTTACTTACTTTTTGGCAATTCGGTCAGTTCGTTAGAGCTCACATTCAAATGCAACAGATTGAACATATAACCGAGTGAGGGTGGCAACTCTTTAAGTTGATTGTGAGAAACATCCAGAAATTCTAGATTCTCCAGCATATAAATCTCTTCCGGCAGAGTGGTGATGTTGTTACCCGACAAATGTATAAATTTTAGATTGGTTAGATTCATAAACCACTTGGGGATGGCAGCGATGTAGTTTTCCTTTAGATAGACTTCTTCGAGATCTTCGTACAGATACAAATCCATGGGAATGTCCTTGAAATTGAGATAACTCCAATGCAAACAGCGTCGGTTCATGTTCATGGTGGTGAGCTTTTTTTAATGGAACACAATGGAAGTGAGATTTTGAAATTGAGATCACTTAATGCTTGTACTAAGACTTTTTTTAAATTTTTTCTTGAGATTTCCGTCAAATTTCTACAATTATTATATCACAGTTCGAAAAATCTTTCTGTTGCTTGCAAATTTGCAAAGATTTTGATTTTTTTTTCTTATTAGTTGTTGCTGTTACCACGATCTTTAGTCGGTCATGATCAAAACGCGTATGTGGCACCTACCAACCAATTAACCAATTGTGCATTTGGGCCACATGAAATGGCCAAAATAGAGAAAGAAAAACACTTGTTTCTTCTTTTTTTTTTTTTGATGCTTGTACGAATCTTTTTTTGTAAATTTAGACAATGCGAGATGAAAACTGAAATGAAACGAAAGGAAAATGTGTGAAAAATAGTTTCAAATTATATTTCTCGGTCAAAATCGATTACAAATCAAAATAGAACTCTGTCATGATTTTTTGTTTACCAAACAAACGCAAGTTCTTTCGTGTGTGTTTGTGTTTGTAAATTTACATGAGAATTTTGCCAAAAAAAAAAAAAAAAAAAATAATAATAAATGAATTAGACAAAATAAAGCTCATTGCACGAAAATTCATCAGTTCTATTTTAATGCCGATATAAAAAAAAACAAAATGTGTGCGAAGTGGATTTTGTGAAGAAAAATGCATGCTGTCACGTTTTTGAATTTAAACGCACGCGAAAGTGTTATTTTAACAGTGACGGTAGCAGTACTGCAGAGTTGCCACACGGCGTTTTGTGATAAAATTTACTTGATAGATATTGCTTAGATTGGGCTAAATCTTTATCTTCTGAGGCTATCTAGGAATTGACCCAACTTTTGATTTATTCATATGAACTTGATGCACTACTTAGACAGCCCGCTATAGGACAATGTCGATAGCATCAATGTCCAGCGAAAATGGCGCGTGAGATAGGATTTGTCACTGGAGGATTTCTAGTTAGGTTTTTGTCGGCAATAAGTGTACATGTCTATACATAAACTATCACATTTCGAGTTTTTGACTGGATTTTATAAAGAACGATCGAACTGAAATGATTCGGAAATATTTCGTCGATATCGTGCATACGAGTAAATGCTGCAATAGAGGTTTTCAGATCATTTAAAATCTAATGGCCAAGTATTTTCACCTGATTTTTTGCCAGTGTTAAGCTGTATTGTAAACCTACTGTTACATAAAAATTGTAAAGCTTTAATCAACGCCCTTAATTACACCCAAATCACACAAATTTTAATGACTTAACAAATTGTAAAAATTTAAGAACATTGTAATGGCAACGGCAAATTGTAAAAATTTAAGAACATTGTAATGGCAACGGGTATGGTATCTTCTGCTTGGTTTGACTACAACACTTAGAAATCATTAATTTAAAACACCTTTTTTGTGGCAGAATGGGAAATATGGCGTTTTTTGTTTTTATGCTGAACGGAAGGTTTACGTGCTAGTGGGCAGTAAAGGACAAGTTTTGCATGTGATTTAGTTTTATCATACGCACTAAACATACGAAGTTTCAAAGCCTTATCTTAGCTCTTTGTAATTAATGCCGCTATTTAGTGTAGTTTATATGAAAATATCCTGTTGTGTGGAGCCGCAATATGTCGACAAAAATTACGATGCAATAGAGAAATTTCATCGCATCTTGTGTGGTAACCGACGCTCTTCATCTTGAATGTTCTGCTCAATCTCATCTCAATTGCGTTTGGTAGAAAACCCCAATAAAGGTTTCGTTTAGTTTAAGCAACTCTTAACGCAAGATACCAGGTTCGTCCCATCGAATACACAACATAAGTTGGTTCCATGAATATTCGCCATAGCTGTCAATGTAGAAGCATCACAAAATGATTCCCATGATTTTCTCTTATCTCACCAGCAAAAATACGATGAAGATGGATCGACATCCCAATGATTTTGAATGATTTAAAATTGTTTGTTGCATCGGTCTTCATGTAATTGGAAGTTCAGTTCGCGTTCGGCACGAATTTTCCTTCAATAACAATTCCAATTCCACTTCTGCGGACACTTTCGGTCTTCCATTACGTTCCTTTGCAATCACGCATGACAAATTTTCCCACTTAGAGCAGCCCCTCAGCCGATGCGTTCCAATTAAAACGTTAAACTTGAATTCAAAAACCAATTTTGCCTTAAAATATTGATCAAAAATGTCAAGATATTGTGTGAAGTCGATTTTCTTAACAATGTAGATGTTTTATTAAAAAGATATTGCTTACAGGGTTGCCCATATTCGACGGACCCATCTGGCAACGCCATAACTTTTGACAGAGATGTCAGATCGCTTAATGACATACCGCGTTTGAAGCGTCAGTCCAAGCAGATTTTTACCATGGAACAATACACGCCACGCGAGCGCTCTGAAATAGTTGAAATTTACATTCAACAGAAGAAGTCAATTGTGAAAACTCAACGTGCTTTTAAAATATTAAAAAATGTGAGAAGTGCGCCTTCTAAGAACACCATTAAGCGTTTATACGAAAAATTTTCGACTGGTGAGGCTCTTTCTAATCCGAAGAGGCCAAATAAAAGTCGACCAAGGCGATCGGCCGAGAATATCGCTGCCGTACGAGCCAGTGTTGAGAGGTCCCCAAGAACATCCCAAAAACGCCGTTCTCAGCAGTTGGGCATGGCTCGGTCCACTTTACAACGGATTATTCGCGTTGATTTGCATTTGTTCCCGTACAAAATTCAATTGACGCAAAGATTGTTGCCTGCGGACAAGCCTCGTCGATTGGAATGGGCCCAACGAGTCATCGAAATGGCCGATGATGACGAGCAATTTTGGAACAAAATTATCATGTCCGATGAAGCCCATTTCACATTGAATGGGACCGTAAATAAGCAAAATTGCCGTATTTACGCCACTGAAAATCCTCAGGAGATTCAAGAATTGCCTCTTCATGACGAAAAAGTCACAGTTTGGTGCGGCGTTAGCGCGAAAACGGTCATTGGGCCGTTTTTCTTCCAAAACGAAAATGGCCATGCTGTTACCATCAACCAGGAGCGTTATCGCGACATGATGACCAATTTTGTGATGCCAATTATTCGTCGAAAGCGTATGAGGCAGTTCTGGTTTCAACAAGACGGCGCTCCACCGCACACAAGTCGCATAACAATCGATTTTCTGAAGAATTTGTTTCCGGGCCGTTTGATGTCGAAAAGTGGTGATTTGGACTGGCCACCGCGTTCGCACGATTTGACGCCCGCTGACTTCTTCTTGTGGGGACATTTGAAGTCAAAGGTTTACGTTAACAAGCCAAGGACCGTAGAAGAGCTCAAGGACAACATTCGTGAAGAAATAGCCGCTATTCCGGCCGAAATGTTGGCGAAAACGATGGAAAATGCTGCAAAAAGGGCACAATACGCCATCAACGCCAGAGGCGGCCATTTGAGAGATATTATATTCAAAAATTGATGTAAACAAATCTACTTGGAACAAATTAAATGAATAAGATTGCCAACCGCCAAATTTTTATTTTTTTCTTTGATTTTTTTTTAAAAAACATGGGTCCGTCGAATATGGGCAACCCTGTATTTTCTTTTACTTTATAGGGAAGAAAGAAGTACTGCAGGTTTAAATGAAATCCGAATATATAATTATAGTATTCCAGCATCACTCTTAAGGTCCTACATTCAATCTTTTTACATTGTTTACACACTTTTCTTTGTTTATTTATTTGTTTTTTAATAAAAAATATAAATATTTTTGTATGAATAACTGAGTTTTTAAGAAGTGTTACAAGCTATTTCACAGCAAACGAGAATTTGATCTACTTTCGCGCGTAATAGAGGACCATAAGTCGAAGATTTGGGTTCTAAATCTGGTTGCCTGTATGCTTTTCTAGAATTTTTAGTATTTTGAAACCATTTTTTTTTATAAAATGTTTATATTGGTTTTGGACTTTTTCGTTAAGTATGTATGTATGCTATTGCAAATTATGACAACGAAAAGTCCTTGCAGTGTTGAAATTTATTGAATTTGAAAAATTCAACAACTTTTTGCTGTTATAAGTTGCAATAACATATTTACCGAAAATAGTCAGAAAAAATTTAAAAAAACGTATAAAAAAGCTTAGAGCTAAATCCAAATTTTGCCCGCTAAAGAGACCGACTAAACTTTCAATTTAGTGGAAAAAAAGATAAATTTGCAGCACTGATTCAGGATATTAACTATGTATAAATACATGAGCATTTTTAATTGGAACTTTGTCAAATTATTATGTCGTTTAAAAATTGAAAGCTTCCTTTCATTGTTTAGGTTTCGGAATAATTATTTAAATTTTTATGTTTCTTGCGATGTTTAAATTTTTCACTATATTTAAGAAAATACAACAATTTTGCATATTATCATTTTCTTAAACACTTAATATACCTCTAAAAAAAAGCAAAAGTTGAAGGATTTGCCTTGCTTGGATTCGATCGGTAGTACAATTCCTCCGTGAACTTCTCCCAAAAGTAAACCCAATCCAGCGGCGTCTTTCACCTCGTTTCCTCAACCCCCATCTCAATTGGCTATGTGCAGTAAACGTAGCTATGTTATTCAACAACTAAGAAATGCATTAAAACTTTTTTTAATTTAAAATTTTGATTTTTTAATTCTGATAACTTCAACAACATTTTTAAATCCTCTGCCTTGGCAACAAACTCTGCAGTACTGTTAATTCGATTCTCTCACTAATTATTCATTAATCTTTAGCATACTTTTAGATGTTGACCATATTTTGCACACGTATTGTATTCTGTATATTATTTTTGAAATACATAATTGTTACTAATCAATTTCACTTTCCGCCACACGTAACCGTTGTGATTTAACCGATTTGCCATGATTTCTTTAACTCTTCCTGACTGTGGTACTTACCTTGACATTCACTCTATTGCACTTCTTGCCTCACCGACTTGTTGTTATTTCGTTTCTGGCCCACTTCTCTGCGCCACCATAGAGCTACGGCAGTGTGCAGTGCTTTCTCTTGCGCTATTGATTTTCACTCTTGACGTTGTGTTGTTCACATCTTATGGCCAAGGTCAAGTTTGTTTTGTGCCTTGCTCCCGCGCTTTGCGTATGCAAGAGAAGATAGAAAAGCTTTTGCAAGCTTTAGTGCACTCGTACGGAAGAACATCTGTTCTCAACAGCTGTTCCAAGCAAAAGATACTGTAAATGCGTATGTTTGGTAAGCGATACAAATTATCGAATATGCACAAGTCATAGGTAAGGCGCACTGGGTTGTTGTGGACACATTAGGTCACACTAGGGTGCGACACAAAATAAAAAAGTATGATAGGCATAGTAATTCAATGGCATTAACGCATATGTAATATTTGGCGAAATGTTTTAGGAATTATCAAAAATATTGGACATTAAAAGGTGCAGTAAAACGAAATTCATTATATTTGTATGCAATTTGACTTAAATCAGATCATTCTAACTATGCTAAATAAATAAAGCCTTCATACTTAGCATAGTTAGAATGATCCTATTTAAGTCAAATAAGCACCATTTTGTTAGAAAACTTATTGCCATTTTAATTTAGCATCATTATGGATTTATCATTGGCAAAAACTGCTATAGTCGATTCACCAGCATTACAATTCGCCATAAACAGAAACAGGTGTTAATGGCAGGTCACAATCGATTTGTATGGTCAGGCGTTGTCCTCATGAAACACGATTCCTTTCCTATTGACCAATGCTGGGCGCTTTCAGGCGATTACTGCTTTTAGACCCTCCAATTAAGAATTGAAATTTCGTAAAAACAAAAATTGTCGAGAAATTTGAAGCAAAATTTTTCCACCACACAGTACTGTTTTCCCGCGAGAATTTCTTTTAATTTTTTTTTATTTTTTTTTTTTAATTTTAAGTGGCAACTCCAACAATTTTTTTGCTGGTTTCCAACACTGAAATCGAGACAACTTGCATTTTTACGTCATAATATGTCCGATAATATATTTTTGGAAAAGGCTATAACAAGAATTTTCTATAAAAATTGAAACACAATTTCCTAATAAAATTGTGATAATAAATGATTACCCTTTCTGGTATTACCCATACCAACTACCGAATTAGCCCACATATTCTTAGGTTCAAATATTTTATTCAGGCCTAAGCGTTTGCTGAAGTAGCATTTGAGATAGCAAATGGGCAACAATGTCAGCCCCTCCTAGTATTTCGAAAAAAATTTGTAAATTTTCCGAAATTTAATTTTTTCTAGGTTGTGTAGATTGTTGTCTATTGAATTGACTTATAATTCTTTGTAGAACTTTAGAAAAATCGATTAATTATTCACGCTCCTTCGGGTACTTCCCATAAAACCTCTCATATATTTTTAGTCTCATATATTTGTGGTCACAAACCGTAACAGCCTAACTCGAGTTAGGACACAATTGAGTTATTAGCACCATCGTATTCAGCGTATCTAAATTTATTTGCTCTAAATTTTTCATGTTTGTATCTCTTCTAGGAAGGCAATTAATCCTGAGAAAACCTAATAGCTTAACTTATTTTTCTAAATGACTGTTTTGGCATAACTGCCTAAGTCAATTTAGGATTACAACAAATATAAACATTATTTTTTTATCATTGCCTAAATCAACTTAAGTCGTTAATCCAAAAAACCAATTTTATTTTCCTAACTTGAGTTAAGCTCTGAATCTGAAATATTTTGACATAGAATAATAATTTATGTCGATTTAGGCGCACTTAAAGTTTTTTATTTAATCTGGAATAATAGCCTAACTCAACTTGAACTCTTTGACTTTCTTTCGTTCAACAATTCATAAGAGCCTAAGTGTCTTTTTCAATAATGTCTTTTGACTGCGAGAATAAACAACTATTTTTTGTTAACAACTAAGTAAAGAAATTCGTTTCCTTGGAATCTGTAGCAAAGTTTTCCAAAAAACACCTTCTCCTGATTTTCAGTGAAGATTCAAAACTTTAAACTCCTGTACTGAAAATATTGAAAAACAGACTTAGGCTGTTATGGGTTGTGACCACAGATATTTCAATCACTGGTATTAGACTCACTAAAGTTTGACACGAATTGTACATTGAGTAAAGTAAGTTTGAAGAACGTATCGTCACACCCCCTCTGTTACAAACTAATCGATTAATGAAAATGTAATTTTTCCGTTGTAAACCTTAATAGACTAGCAGTAGATTTTGGTCAAATCTATTGCATTGTAATGTAACCGACCGAATGGCCATATTCTCCCTTACAGTTAATTTAGCCAAAATAACAAAAACAAACAGAGGTCTCTTTATGATTTCTAAGCAGATCACTTTAGAAAGTTACAGTTTTGCTCCTTTTATTGTGTTTTCAGCCATAATATTTCTTGGTAAGAACGATATACTATGGCCGCCTAGCGCACCTCATGTTTTTGCAACAAAGTAAACGGAATTCGGGTGAAGGTAAATGTAAGTTCACTCGACTGAAATTCCTGTACTGATTCTATGAACTACTTTATATAAAACATGTGTTGCAATTACTAAAGTTATGACAAAAAAAAAAAAGAAGTGTAACATGAAAAGTATTTGACGTTTTAGCCGAAATTTACATTCGATTCGACAAACGCTTTATGAGAAATTTAAACAAAACTTTTAAACATTTACCTACTCAATATCGAGTGAACCACGTATTGCTACATAAGCAAAGAAAGTCACTGCTTGTGAAGCCAATAGAAATAGTCAAATACAAATATTTTGTGACCACGAAAAAACTGTCAATATAGACTAATTCATATTTGAGATAATACTGCAACAAAATTGTATATAAACGAGAAATTGGGCGACATTTAAATCAGTTCAAAACGGCATTTAATTCATAGTTCATTACAATTGGAATTAGCCTGTTCATGGTTATTTCCATCATCACAAAATGGAAGTGTTAAAATTTCTGACAATCTTCTTGATATCTGCACTTGCGATGACATTTGCAACACCAGTTTGGCCTTTGGAGGGTTTCGGAAAACCAGCACAAATATTTTATAAACCTACGCCGATCTTTCAGATTCCAGTACCATTCTACAATTATCCTCAGACTCAATACGGGGGTAATACCTTAGGAGGAAAGATTAAATGGGGTTAGCACCTGATTGTTGGAATGCTATTTGTAATTCGTGGAGAAGATTTTCCATTTTATGAATAAATGACTTAACTTTAAATTAATTATTTTTGTATTTTTTGATGTTATTTTTAAGAAAATGTGTAAAATTTGGAAAGTATTGGAAATTTTGTAATATAATTTTGAAAATAAGACTCTAAAATTTCTAAGAAATTATACGAATATATTGTAAGGTATGAGTTTCTCAACATTTTATTAAGAAAATACAACTTCTTAGAATTCATCAGGATTTCGTGGAGATTCGCATTGTCTGCAGATATTTTTGGCAAAGGATTTCTCCGTTTATTGCCTAAAATATCTGATAAACCTTTCTTTAAGAATTATTTTATCGTTCTTTAAAATCTTAAGTCCAAAAGTTTTGTATTTTTCTAGCAAAGTAAGCATAAAAAAAATTATGAAATATAAATTGTGATGGCGTTTTCTATAGAGTTCATTACACAATTAAATACAAAATAGGAAAATTTTGGTAAAAATTTGTCACAATTTTTGGTGGCATAGGTTGATAGAATTGACATATTTTGTTAAAAAAGGAATGGGAATTGATAAATACAACAGAAAATATTTGTTATTCATTCAAATATTTTATATAGCTTCCGAAAAAATGAACCTATGCCAACAGTTTTCAGTTAACGCCACAAATTTTCCTTTACATCTTTTATCTACTGAAGGCAGGTGTGTGGAAGTGGTAATTCGAGTTTTGGAAAGAGTAAAGGATAGCAGAAGCCATATCAGGTTAATACGACTATTATTCGATGATATTTGTTAAGTTTTTCGCCAGAAATTCATTCTCAATGATAGCCTTGTGACAATGTTACTTACCCATTACTTTTTTCCATACGTCTGGCCATTTTCGACGAATTTACCATCTCCAACGCACAATATTCTTTGTTTACCGTCTGACCTTCGAACAAGAACTCCGAGTGCACAACACCGCCATGCATTACATGAATATTGGAGAGCTTCTCACATTCAGTGAGCCCTCATGTATTCTATTTTTAGACTCACTCAAACGGCGATTTCGAACGTCGCAGTTTGAGAAATATTTACAAGACTTGTCACATTACTCGACTACTCGAAGTGTTCTTCAGGCATATCAATGAGGTAGCCGCTTAATAGGTGACAGTATGAGGGATTGAACCCGCGATGATATGAACGGTAGCCGTACTAACCAACCCGTCACGGCTGGTTAACATCGCCATAAACAAAGGAGATGATAAATATTGCTTCAACTCCTGATCGACGTCAACGAGGTTTTGTCGGATTCTGTTCAGTTCGAAGTTGCCACTTCGAAGCTTGTTAACTGGTTACCTATCTAATTCCTAAAACCATTTCTCGTCATTAGTTACAACGCGTGTTGTGAATGTAGAATCAGAATTGATTTGTTCTAACATGTATTCAGTAATACTTAAGTCTTTTGGAGCTGGTTAAGCGGCGTTTCAAGACGTTTCGTGAGACACAGAAAGTTTAACGGCTACATCTCTCATACTTGAATGACGATTCAGTTAGCATTTCTTTCGTTGATGGCCTGCCAGACAATTTCCATCTCTTTTGAATGTACTGTTCCACCACGACTGTGGGTAGGCGGGTGTTTCCTAGGATGCTTTGTACCGCTTACCCCTAGAACGCAGGCCTCTCTACCTGATCCTATAATTAAGCAGGCAAAGGGTATGATGCTTGCGAAGAAAAACAAAGTAGTGTGGCCTTGTGCCGGGCGCCCTAGGAAAAGGTGGATTATGTCTTGGGATTCACCTATAATATGATTCAAACTGATCTTGGAACTCGTTTTTCGAAAACCAAGTAAAGGGGAGATTCATAGTTAAACAAGACAAATCCTGGCAACAGGTGCCACATGGAGAAGCCGTCGGGAGGTATCAGAAGATTTATCTTTTCCGTAAATATAGTTGTATGACCAGAGAGATCTGGTTAATGAACTATGATAGGAGCATGGTGTACTTTGCTGTGTTGATATTCTCTCCTCGGACATTGAAAATCTATGCCGTATTATTATGGATTACCAGTTCCATGCGAGGTATGATAAAGCAAAACTGGAGTAGCTTGTTTGCGAAACCCAGATCAGAGGGTTCTTCTCTTCTGGTAGTACGGGTGACCAGACGCCCAAGGAACGTTGTTCCTTCCTGGTCCATGGTGTTGGACCCCTGGTGGGAGATCGTGCTGGCTGTGGTTGCCCAAACAAGTGTTTTCAGTGCTTTTGCGTTGCTCATGTGTCAGTGAGGGAAGGCATTAGCTTGTAGAACACTGTTCATATCTATCCGAGGTTTTCCTAGATACCTCAACTCCTACCCGGGAGGTAGTTCACTTCATACCAAGTGGCTACAAAGGTACTTTGGACGAGTGAGGGAGTAGGACCTGAGGAAGTTTTTCCAAGGGACCTACTTCCAATCTCTGGCAGTCTAGCTAATCCTTCGGGATTAGTGTGAGTACCCCAAAGGGGCGCTTGCCGCCGCTAGAAGAAAGAAAGAACACATAACCAAGAAAGAAAAGCATATGATTAGAAAACGGCACCATGTGTGGTGGCACACCATGGGTAAGGCTTTCACAGCGAGACTCATGTAAAACCTTCACATAATGTTTAATGTTCCACCACGACTATTTTCGATTACTTCATCTATTGTAAAAATCGCAAATCAAACTTGAGATAAACTGACAACAAGCTAAATCGCGCTCAAACACTGCGGCAGTATAAAGGGCAGATGTTCCAATTTATCGCCAGACAAAATTTTTACAATCCCTTTATATTGATCTTTTTGTTCTACTGTCTGTAAACGTGGTGTGCATTTGGGAGACATTTTTCTCTTGTCATAATTTACCCGCCAAATAGTAAATATACTGCTTGTTGGTGTTTTTAGGATGCCAGGTGTCTCTTGCAGCTTTACTTTTTTTCAAATTTTTAAAAACAATGGTTAATATTTTTATGGGTAGCGTTTGAAACGTCCTCTGTGGGCTCATTTAAAACCAATAATAATCGATAAATCTGTTTCGATGAGGGAGAGTCACCGCAATACAGGGTGCCCGTCGGAAAGCTTCGATAAACCAACGTATTTTAATCGTTAAAACATTTTATCAAAATCAATCATCGATTACTGTGACGAAGCGAAAGTTACGTGATATTTTTAGGAGAAATAAGGTGCCAACAAGACACACTATTTATCGTGTAATGAATGATTTCGAAGAAAGAGGGTCTGTAGTTGATAGGGCGAAGTATGGACCACAACGTACAGAAAAATCGGCTGAAAACATTACTGCTGCTCAAGAAAGTGTTCAAAACAATCCATCAACCTCAATTTGACGCCGTGTTCAGGAGCTTGGTCTTCAAAGAACAACTTTGACCACAAGGATTTGCTTTTGTTTCCATTTAAGATTCAGTTGACACAAGAGCTTCTTTCACAAGACCATTTACGTCACCGAATATATATGTATGCCAATAGGATGTCGCAGCTCGCCCATGACAACCCCGATTTTCATGAAAAAATCATAAGGAGTGACGAGGCACATTTTCATTTGAATAGACATGTGAATAAACAGAATAGGCGGTTCTGGGTAATGAGAAACCCTCAAATTATTCATCAGTCACCTTTGCATCCATTAAAAGTGACAATCTGGTGTGTAATTTGGTCAGGCGCAATCATTGCACCTTAATTCTTTGAAACTGAAAACGGCGTAACGGTAACTGTCAATGGAGAGCGATATCGTGATATGATTAAAAACTTTTTAACGCCACAACCGCAAGTTTTTGGCTTGATTAACATGTGGTATCAACCTCTTCTGAGACCTCTTTCCACAACAAGTTATTTCAAGAAATCCACGGTCGCCTGATTTGACTGCTCCGGGCTACTTTTTGGAAAATGTGCTCAAAAGGGCTCGCATTTGTGAGACTTACAAAAGCGGAAATTTATCTGCTATTGTATTTCATACATAATTGCCGACATTAAGTAAAACGTTTATCAAAATAAGATCCATTCTCTTTCATTTAATCAAAAATTATAAAAAAAAGTAGTATACCTTCCCGACGGATACCCTGTGCTTTTACGAAATGGCACATCGGCACAGCATTGTGGACCTCAATCCCTAGTAGTGGGACTATAAGTTTGGCCTGATTTTGAATCCTGCACATTCTTACAGCTGGGAAACTGATATAAAAAAAAATTAGTTACAAAAATTTGTATGGAAAACTTTTGCCACCAGAGACTCTTTTATTAAAAAAATTCATCATTTGTCGTTATTGAAGAATTTTATCAGTAGATTTGTATACGAAAATGTCGTTATAGGGCAAAGTTTCAGAGAAAAGTTTTGCTATCAAGCAAATTTCGATCAACAAAACTGTTTTTATAGAAAAATGTTGCCATTAGACTAATTTTTCTTGAAATATTTTGACATTAGAAAAACTTCTGTAAAAAGTTTCCATCAGACAAATTTTTATTGAAAAGTTTTGCCATCAGGAAAATGGAAAAATATGTTTATAGAAAAATAAAAATATAGAAATGTAGAGAAAAATTTCACCATCAGATAAATTTGTTCAGCAAATCTTGCCATTAAATACATTTTTATGGACAAATTTCGCCATTAAGCAAATTTGTGTATACAAATTTTACAATCAAACTAATTTTTATAAAAAAAAATTTCGCCATTACTGAAATTTGTATAGAAAATGTTTACTTCGGGCAAATTTTTGATAGAAAAATTATAACAATTTTTAATCTATATAAAATTTTTAACCTATATAATATCTATAAAAAAGTGTTGACATAAGAAAAATAAAAACAAATTTTTATCGGAAAATTTTTTTGTCAGACAAATTTGTTATAGAATGAGCTTACCGTTAGATAAATTTTTATAGAAATATATTGCCACACCAGTGAAACAAAGATTTTTATTTGTGTAAATTTATTTCTATACAGTTTATAAAAATTTTATTCATTTACAACTTCTATTTCTGTCCTCGTCGATCCTTTAAATCCAACCATAACCACCATGGTGTTGGTGGTGATGATGGTGATGGTGATGGGGTGGAGGAGGCGGTGGTGGATAAAACGGTCTATGATGATGACGATGATGATGTGGCGGAGGATAAATCGGTATAGGAATCGGTTCCACGATCACCACTTTGGGTATAACATGACCCATTATCCTGGGTATGATAGCCAACGGTATTAGAACGGCCCAACAAATTATAAGAATTTTTAAAATTCTCATCTTTCCGAATGCTGTGAATGTAAGTATTGAAAGTTGACTATCGAATGAGGTGTTAATTGAAATGTCAAGCTTTTTTATACTCCATAAGAATCTGAAAAATATTATGAAATATGAATGTATTTCGTAAAGGAGCTTTGATGAATTAATTCCAAAGTAGACACATTACAATGCACTAAATGATGAATTCACAAATTTGTTATGACGTATTTTACAAATGATGAAATGAGCTGTGATTTTGCGCTGGGATTTTTGTCGTTGATATTGTTTATTTTTCTTGATTGGCTGAACATGAACTCTAAAATAAATATTTGAAAGAATTTGAGAAAATCCCCCAATTATAGTGGGTATTAATTTTGAAATTTGAAGTGTAAAGGCGTAGTACTTATAATGTTATAGAAGGGATGAGGGAGTAAATGGCTATAATGAGGGATTATGCCTTGTAGAAGTCGAAATGGTGTCAGTGACTACTTTACTGTAAATATATTTCTGTGAACTATAATTACTAATTTTTATTATAGTTATTTGAGAAACTATTATTATAACTATTTTCGAAAATAGCCCGAAAATAGATCATCGTGTAACAAATTTGTACTTAGTTACGAATAATATTTTTCAAGACTTACAGAGACTTGACTTATGTCAATATATTGAACAAGAACCTAGGCTACAGCAGCCTATCAATTAGAAATTGCAGACGAAAGTTGGAATTTTGTCAAATCGGCCAATTTGTATGGTAGGTGCCAGAGGTGATGTGACAGTGCTGTCCATCTTCATTGCGAGACCTTGCTTTGAAAAACGCTAGGCTAAAAGATATGAATCTAAGAATGTAAGGGCTGAATGAGGCATTTGTATGGAAGATACCGGAGGAAGCGTGGTTAGTTAGTCGATCTTTTCAAATTCTGCCAAGTATTATAAACAAACGAACGTAGAGCTACAGGGAAAAAACTGAATTTAGTCTAAAAAACTACCAGCCTGTCGTGAACTTAAATGCCACGACATATGTTTGATCGAAAGATATTTTGTACTTTAGACGCTTCGTTGTGGGTGTTACATTTTTTCCCTCCCATTGAATATATAAAATTTTTGGGATTCGTGAAATTTTTTTTTTTTTAAATTTTGCTTTCGGACAAATTTTTATAGAAAATGTTACCAGCATACAAATTTATACAGGAAAATTTGGTTATTCTTTTACAAAAAATTTGATTTTTTTTTTAATTTTTTATTATGATTTAGTTTCATAATTAACAAATTAAAGATTCCTACATAAAATTTATAATAATTTATGTAATTTTTATTTGAAATCTCCTATAAAAATGAATGTGAACCCAGTCTGGAGGATCAGAAGAATTATACTTTTGGATGCCTTTTGAAGACATACACAAGAGAAAAAATTTGTCCGAAGGTCTGAACTGTTCTGTTTCTCTAGGACACCTTTAGTACTAGTTTTGACTACAGTTTTTTTCGTATGGAGATCACGATGAAGAGAATAGCTTCACGATTCTATTGGAATTTACTCAATGATAATCTGTCGCTTGAAATGTTGTATAAAATTTGGTATACAATTTTAGTTGGATTTGTTAACTTAATTGTCTGATATTGTACGAGTATATCATCGCGGCTCAACAACAACAAAGCTGCCATTGCCAGTGCTAATGAACTGCCATCCGAGATTTTTGAAATCGTGACGATAATTTGAAAATTAACATGCATTAACTCCTAGCCATGATCTGGTTCACTGAATGAGTACCAGAAGACTGAAATCTCAGAATATAATATCTTGTCTTCAAAAAAGATAGATATCCCAGAAAAAGATTCCAGCATGTATGCCAATTATTGCAGTCAGTCTTTTAACCATCGCTTAAAAGGTTCTGTCGATATGTGAAAGACTAATCCTAATCAATCTGACTAAAATCCACAACTGACCAGACATTCACACTACTCTAAATCCTGAAAAATACCCAAGAAAAACAGATCGACTAAAGAGCTACATTCGATTCTGATAGGGCAGAAATTGTATACAGCCGTGATATTCCTGCGAATATCATGACGAATGACCTTATTGTAGCAGGACGATAGGCATGAAATAGGTAATCCTAACGAGTTATTTTACACCAATAGAGGATTTAGACAAGGCGAAGCCAACCGTACAACCTCTTCGACATACTACTGAATATGGTTATGAGAAAAGCTGCGCTTAATACGATTTAACAAAAGCTATTTGCGTATACCGATGATATATCTAGATATCATTGGGAACAACGTGCAATACGTTACTGCAGTCTTTCTAAATATTGAGAATGGGCCGTCAAAATTGATCAGGTGGTACGAGAACAAAACCTAGTTATTTGTTTCGACGAATAAAGAGTCTACTTATCTGGGAGAATATGTGAACGTTGACAACTATAACTTTGGAGTGGTGGATGAATTCATTTTCCTAGGCTCCGTCTTGATTTAAACTATGATGTCAATCCGGGGATTAGAACTACAATATTGTCTGCAAATAGATGTTACTCTGATCATAACAGGCAATTAAATAGCAAAACACTCTCTCGACGAATAAAAATTCAAGTGTATAAGACATTGGATTTACCCATCTTGCAGTATGGTGAAGAATGCTGGTTTGCTCAGCTCTATATGGGTTCATTATAGGTAAAAGATAGTATCGACATCGAGTGAACTATGAGCTGTACGAGCATATAGACATCGACATGGCCAAGCGCATCAACATGCAGCGAATGCATTGGTAGGGTCGGAAAGATTTGGAAACTTCAGCATGAAATGTCTTTAATAACGAACTCGATAAGTGGCGCAGAAGAATGTGGCCAAAACTTCCTTGGAAGGACCATGATTTTGAAACACTATCTAAACTTGTCCTGGAGAATTGTAGAAACAGCGGAAAAGAATTAATTTTTATGCTTGACACATAACAGATAAGGATAACTATTCTAATCGCCAGTTAGGGAAGTAAACAAAATGTCAAAATTTTCTAAAATTCAAAATAGTCCATTAGCCTTATTGAAATCTGAGTATTCAATGTATCCCTATCTTTAAGAAGAATTTGTATGGTTTGGGAAATAAATCGGGATTTGTTTATTTGTTAAAAATTTTCAATTTTTTGCTGTTTGGTTTTGAGGATAATGTAAACTTACAACAAATTACGATTTGGCATTACACCCGACTTTTTATGGGATTATTATTATTAAGGCACTTTTCGCGAATTTCCTTTTTTTTTTTGATAGAGATATTTTATATTCCAGCCAAGAATTTTGTGTCTTAAAATCTAGCTGCATCAAATAGGAACTTTATGGAATACACAAAAGGGTTCCTACTTGACAGTTGGTGTAAAGAAGCCGTGGATTGTGTCAGACTAGTATAATTACCGCATGATAGGTGGCGTGTGAGAGATTACTCAAATATAAAATCACTCAAAAGCACATTTCTTCAGATACCAATAAAAAAACTATGTTTTCAACCAATTTAATAACTAAGAAATGGTATAGTAAATGAGTTAAATAAAGAGGATACGTCAGTGGAAACATTTGTTATTAATAAAAGTTTTCTCTTTTCTAAGTGGGCGATAAATGTTTCTTCTCTTCCCCTAATCAATTAAAATTTTTACTAATCACTATTGATTGTTTAAAAAATTATACTATAACATCATTAAACACTGTAACATCGTAAAATATGATTCGGCAATTTTTTTCATTATGAACATTTTGCTATGTCATATGTAATCTAAAATTTGCAATAGACAAAACTCAAATAACAGCAGAATATAACTTTTTTTTGGGGATTCACGAATTCCCAAACAAACTGAAAGAAAATCCGCTTTACTCCCACTGACGTCATGCAGCGAAACAATATGAATAAAAAAATTGTTCAAGCTTCGTTTTGCTTATCAAATATCACATTTAAATTATTATTACTTCACCATTCACTCTTAACATTCACGGTCACCGCTTTGAATTCCTGGTCAGTTAAAAACTGCCAGTTACAGCCTAAAATTTGTGATACTTCACATTCCACAGAGTCGTAAGAGCGGCATGAGCGTCTAAGCCATATGTAGAATTCATCGGACCACTCAGGATGGCGGGGCCAATCACAACGTATGATAGTGGCAAAACGGCGGACATAAAAACGGCGCAGGTTTTTGGCAGTTCGAGCTATAAGTAAAACCGTGGAGGTGGACACTTTTTCGCGGATAACCTAGAAAAGGTCATATCGGGTTTTTATGATTACATTTAAAACTTGACAATTCATTAGATCAATGTGCTTACCAAAGTATGTAAATTATGGCACTGCCTACACATTAAGAGCATCAAAGAATCGATACGATTGTGAAAAGATTTGGGACTAGAGAATTTTGGCAAGAGCTCGAAGCCATATATAGCTAAATTGTTCTTATAGTGATCAACCATTTTAATAACAGTATCAGGATGAATCTGTAAGAGAGAGAGAGAGAGAGAGAGAGAGAGAGAGGGAGAAAATATTCGTAAATCCATAAATATAATTCATAAAATTTATAAAATTTATTAAGTTCATAAAATTTATAAAGTTCATAAAATTTATAAAGTTCATAAAATTTATAAAGTTCATAAAACTCATAAAATACATAAAATTCATAAAATTCAAGAAATTCATGAAATTCATAATATTCATGAAATTCATAAAATTCATAAAATTCATAAAATTAATAAAGTTCATAAAATTCATAAAGTACATAAAATTCGTAAAATTCATAAAATTTATGAAATTCATAAAATTAATAAAATGCATAAAAAATTCATAAAATTCATGACAAATTCATACAATTCATAAATTTTGTAGAATTCGTAAAATTCATTAAATTCATGAAATTCATAAAATTCATAAAGTTCATAAAATTCATGAAATTCATGAAATTCATGAAATTCACAATATTTATAAAATTAATTAAATTCATGATATTCATGAAATTCATAAAATTTATAAAATTCATAAAGTTCATTAAATTCATAAAGTTCATTAAATTCATAAAATACATAAAATTTGTAAAATCCATAAAATTCATAAAATTTATACAATTCATAAAATTCGTAAAAATCTTAAAATTCATAAAATTAGTAAAACTCATAAAATTCATGGCAAATTTATGCAATTCATAAATTTCATAGAATTCATAAAATTCGTGAAATTTATAAAATATATGGTTGCACCATAAAATTTTCTTACCATTGTCTTTGGAGCCCTGTATGTTATACTGTAGACTGGAGCCTCTGGCTGGAAAACAACCTCACCATCAGCCAGCGATTCGAGGCGGAGGTGGACCTTCACATGGGGATTATCGCGTTTTAGTATTCGCCAGGCCTTCACACTGCAGTGAGATATGGCCAGGTAGGAGGTGGTATAAACGTTTTGTAGTAGATGCAGATGTTTCAATTTTGTGTCCGCCAACAGCATTAACACATCGTCATCGATATTTTGAGGTGACATGGTTAGATCCTGGAAAACAGAGTTTTTGTAATTACTTTGCCCACAATTATGCAAAATTGTAGACTTCTTCACCTGTAAATTTAAGAACAATCCTACGTGCATTATGGGACAATGCAGGGTTGTCACATTTACTAGATTAAGCACCCTCATTTTTGTACAACACGCCTCCAATACCTCATCCAGCAAATGCTTCGCTTCGTAGCGTTCCAACACAAAATCGACCAGTTTCAGCGTACGCAAATTCTTTAATTTCGATAACAGATCCTTGAGGCCCTTTAATAGTTGACCACCAGTGCCGAAGAGCTTTATACCCTCCGGATCATTCGCTTGGGCCATGTTACAAGGAAACAAATAGACTAATGACCGTATCCGGGAACCCATCCCTTTCATTTCTTTTGGACCATTCTCCTCCATGCCCTTTTCCATGCTCCAGGACAACATGGTCATAAAAGTATAGATGTTGTTGAATGAAACCTCAGGCCGAAATTCTAATCCTCTCAGATATGGTCCGATGCGACCTAAGCAATTCTGGGTGCGCATATGATCGAGACAGTATTGCCAACCTGAATAATAGTTGTACCTTTGGCGGGTTAGAGTTCGATCATCGATTAAGAAATTATCCCACACGGTGGGTAGAAAAAATGCGCGGTACCATTGCCTGCAAACCTAGGAATCAAGAAAGGATAACGTGATTTGCTTTTAGAAATTCTATAAAACAATACCTACTTACCAAACTGGCGTAGTATCGTTCGCGCGGTGTGAGATATGTGAAAATTTCCTCTAAAATCAAATCGGGTAAAGTATGCCATTGTGAGTAGACTTTGTTAGTGTCGTCCACGGGCGTTCCATCGTCATTTTCATCATCTATATCAATGTAACAGGCTGTGTGTATTTGTGGAGAAAAAATTCAAATGACATTAGTTTGAGGAACTAAAATCTTACTCTCATGTTTTCTTAACAGAATTTCGACAACAACACCTTTTCAAATCGACCTATTACCTTAATATTTGTTCTTTATATGCTCTCTAAGAAAGACCAATTTTTTACCAATCCAAATCCCATTCTTTTCGTAAATCACCGCTAAAGCACTAGTTTTTACAAATTTGAATCGTTAATGCGATTGTGGCGCAACGGCTAATACACGCGGTTTTTGTTTGCATGCTCATGGGTTCAATCCCTATCTTTATTTGAGCGGAGGACAGCTCGATGTGTCTGAAGAACAGTTCGAGTAGTCGAGTAATCGACAAGTTTTGTGAATAATACTTAAAGTGTGGGGTTCGGGGTCAATGTTAAACTGTATGTCCCGTTCAGTAAGCCTAAAAGTTGAATGCGTCTAAGACAAATGTGGAATGTTCTCCCATGTCTCATTCATAAGATGCAAGGGAATTTGTTTTTTTATGTTATTGTTCTCCCATGTCTCATTCACAAGATGCAAGGGAATTTGTTTTTATGTTATGTTTTTATCGATGTAGCCACCTATAGTGCGAACTATAGTTTCGAGCCTGTTCTGCAAGTCTTCACACACTGCACGTGTGTGGTCGTGGTCGTATCTTCGGCGAAGAGCAATCTTTTCATAGACCGTCTTGTATTTTTTAGTCGATAACTTGATCTCCAAGATGTACCATATAGAAAAATCCAATGGGGATAGGACCAGGGAATATAGCAGCCATTGATGTGAAGAAATGAGGAAATGGGAACTTTTCCTTGTGACAAAAACATTGGGTTCCACAGGATTTATCACATGTAAATATTGTAGCTCATTAATGGTTTGTGGAAATTTTTAAGCCCAATACAAAGTAATAAAACGGTTGCGTTTGAATTCCGTTTCGATAACTCTTTTTAACAGCCATGTAAAACGATATGGTTTCGTAAGCTTATAAAGAACATAACTGATTGACGCTTGCCAAAAAATGAGCGCTCTGTTATTAGCGCGCTTATTATAAATAAACAATTTTTTTCGTCTCCTCAACTTCGCATCTGTCCTACTTAGAGGTTAAAAGATAATTCCTTAGTAAAAATATGCTTTAATTGCGTTTTAATAAATGCACATTTTCATCTTTACAATTTTAGAAAAATCTAATATAATTTTGGTTTCATGTAAGTTGAGGGCAACGTAATAATCTACAAAAAAAAAAATTGCAAATTTTCATGTGTTTTATTCGCCAATTTTAGAGGATGTAAGAGAGAGGACAATTATATGAAAATAATTTTTTTCGTCTACTTGTTGCTTTTAGATCATCGTATTCTGCATGAAAATTGAGTTAGTATAGAAATTGAAAATAAAAACAAAAAAAAAAAAAAAAAATCATCGAAAATTTTCATGCGTTTTAAAAATACTAACAACAAATCAATAATATTGAGAAAAATCGCAAAGAAAATAAATAATAAACTGTAATGATGTGAACTTTCTAATGTGCAAAATAATGCGAAAAGTCTTTAAAAGTTGTTAAATATTAAAACAGTGAATTCGTATAGATCTAAAATGATTAACAAACTGAGATTGTTTATAACAATTACGTTTCGCTCTGCATGCTTCTACTTATTATAAAAATTGAGGATGAAATGCTAAAAATAAGTTGTCGACATTTTCGAAAATTTCCACAGTAACTAAATAAACCAACACAGAATTGGTCAAAAGAACTGACTTACATATGTATACCTTAATCCGTAGTCCATTTGCATGAGTGCAAAAGTTTGATTAGTACCAGAATTCGAAGAAATATTCTTAATAAAAGGCTGTTATTTGCTAAGTTATATCGAAGTTGTATGAAAGATACCATGAAGAGCAGGGTTATTCGATTGATTTTTTCACTTTTACCAAGCGTAGTAACGCTATGTAGAAATTACAGAGTGAAAATAAAATTTTGATAAATCGTTCAATTTGCATGGGAGGTACCCCAGTCCATACTCATTCTCGAAACGAAATTAGTCGAATGCATAACGTGGCCAAATTCGGCTGAGTTCGTGCAACTGCTGAAAAGATATGAAGCTACGAACATGTCTGTGTTTATAAGGAAAATCGACTTAAGAGAAGATAGGCCAAAATCGAGTTTATTCCTTATTGTTGTTGTCCTTATTTAGAAGAGTATTTGCGTCTAAACCCTCAGTTTAAAAAAAGACATTTTTCAACAGAGGTTTTTTTGCAAAATTACGCAATAACTGTGAAGATTTTTGCAAGTAGAAGTATTTTTTTTGCTGTTATTGTTTATGTTTCAAAATTTTGTAGATTTCAAGTGTTATGACAAATTTTCTTAATAGCAATTTTTGTTTTTAAACACTCGAAATCTCACAACAACAAACTGGTAGTTAAGCACAGATATGGGTTAGGTTGAATTAAGTTGAAGTTCTATTCTTAGAATTTAGTTAACTCAACGCTTGATCTGTATCAAATCTGTTCGAACTCAGTGCAATTGCTTGAATATTTGATTTAAAACAGTCATTTGTATGGGAGGCGCCAGAAAAAGCGCGTTTATTTGGTCGATTTTTCCAAATTTTTCCAAGCACTATAAAGCAATGCAACGAACAACCAGTTTGATTGCTGTAGCCTATGAAATAGGAGTTACAGGGAAAGGATAAAATTTGTATGGAATATATCAGAAGGGGCGTGGCAATACAATCCATTTTCATTCCCAAACATGATCGCACAGAGCCTTAATGTGAGCCAAATTTGACTGAAATTGGTGTAAATGTATAGCAAATAGGAATCTAACAATACGAAGTTTAAATCGGTTATTTGTACGGGAAGTACTGGAAGTGACATTGTTAGCACATCGATATTCTCCAATTTTTCTAAGAACTGTAAAGTAAAGTGATGGGCAAACATGAAATCTGCATCAGTTAATGTATTAAGAGTTATATTGGAAAAATACAATTTCGGAAAATCGTTTAATTTGTGTAAGAGGTTCCAGAAGAGACGTGATAATGGCCACCACTTTCTTTCTTATACACTATTTGAACAAATTCTTAACATTCGACTGAATTCAGTGTAACCGGATAGAAGATATGAATTTAAGATTACAGGGTTGCCCATATTCGACGGACCCATCTGGCAACGCCATAACTTTTGACAGAGATGTCAGATCGCTT
>JAHXMU010000026.1:995496-1050139 GCA_019455685.1 Philornis downsi
GAATATTAGGACGTCTCATTTGTATTGCAGGAAATTAGCTGTGGAGCTAATAATTTACGCTATAGGGCTACTCATATCCAATAGGTAAATGATATGCACTGAAAGAAATTACGCGCACCCTATAGTGCGTATGACGAACTAGGTTTCATTAATGACGAAATTTCAATTCTTTTTCAAAAAATACGATCGAAGGAGTGGAATTTTTGCCTTTTGGCCAGAATTTTTGGTTTCTGCATATTGTGGTAAACACTTCAACATGCCATTGGTACCATAAAAACTGCACTTTGGATTCTACACGTTCTGTTTTACAACTGTATGTGTCTCAAACATAAATCTCACGGCGGCACCCCATTGCATTTACTAGGCATGTAAATTATTGGGGTTCTTAGTTTTTTTACTCTGCTTGGATCAATTGGGAATACTTGTTTGGAATACATAAATTGATCGTCGAGTTCAGTTCATCTTTTTTTTTTTTTGTTTGGTGAAAACTACGGAGAGGAGGAGAGGTTATGATATTTTGATTGAAAATACCTTAAATTTGCAGGACATGGCTGTATTAATGAATGTGCTAGTGAATATGACAGATCAATTGATGATGCAAGATCTTAAACGGTGCGTACTTAAGACTAGTTTATGGATCTGATACAACTTTTCTTGAAGGATATTTTTAGTACCTGTCCGGCGGCTGAATTTTTGACTGTTTTGTCAGTTTTCTTGTTTAATGGGTTCAAATGTGGGTTTAGAAAATTTTAAGAAATTTTAGCATTTGCGCTAAGTTTTTAATTTTTCAAAAAAAAAAAAAAAAAATTGCTGGCCAATATTTCTTTAACATTTTTCTGATATACACTTGCCGTGATATGTCCTTTTACCACCAAAAACAAATTTCCAAAACAAATTTCTAGACAACTACAACAACTATCGGTTGATATTGAATTATAGACTGTTTTAACTCTTATTTAGGGGTTAATATTGCTATAAAATACGCGAAATGGAGTTGACTTGTATTTGTGTTTCAGCAAATTAGTAAATTGGTATCCCTAATTTTAAATGGTAATCCAGATTTTGTTCCATTACAGGTTTTTCCCCCTATAGGTCGTAAAAGTTAATTTTTTGATTATATTGTTTTAAATTCAAAATTAACCACTGCGGTATTTTTATTGATATGAATGAAAAAGTGCAAGAAGGTTAGGTTTGTATTTCATATACCAATTACTTTTATAGAAGTGACTTCACGCCAACCCTTGTTACGACATTCAATTCATAATTTCATAATTTTTTCAGTTATGATTTTATGACAGATTAAATCATGAAACTGGTGTGGAATTTTTGTTCAATCGAAATTCGAAATTCATAATCGAAAAACTTAGTCTGACTAAAGTCAATAATCTCAACGACTTTTGGATAGAACATGACAGCGCTAGATAAGCTCTCATGTCATCTACAGAATTACAATCAAATGCTGTCAAATTTCTGCTAATTTATCTGAAATTATTTGTAGTATAGATTTTCACGAAAGTTGAACCTTCATATCATTTTATTTAAACATATTTTAGAAACATTTGAAACATATATGCGCTTTATACAGGGTGGCGCACGAACCGTGATAGAAACACCAAACGGTTGCCAATGGAGACCGTTATTTAAAGATGTTGAAGGAGTTTTTTATCCAGAACTGTGCCGAGGACATATGCGTTTCAACGGCATTTGATTCCAGCAAGATGGAACAACTGTACACATAGCCAGGCCGGTTATGGCAGAGCTCCAACGAAAATTCCCAAACAAATTAGTATCCAGAAAATCCACTTTCCGCTGGCCCCCAAGGACACCTGACTGCACCAGACTATTTTTTATGGGATTATGTCAAGCAAGAGGTGTACAAAACGAAACCAAGGAATTTGACTGAATTGAAGCAGTTCATTAAAACGATTGTCTAAACTTGAATATTTTAGCCATAATTTTAAGATTACACACATATTTGAATTTACCATTGAATTTATATTAAAATTAACCTTTTTTTGTACATTAAAATATAATTTGTAAGAATATTATTGTAAATGAACTCAAATTGTTGCCCCTGAAGTGTTACATAACTCCATTGAGTGAAAATATGTGAACTAAATGTAACTGAATTCTGAATTGTAACATATGAAATTAACTGTTGTCGATCTATAATTGAGGCGGTCCCGACTTCAACCTTTCAGGCCACAATGAATAATTTTGTTATCAGGTGTTGCATATTTGTGAATGAGCATGAAGGTCATTTACGATATATCATCTTCAAAACTAGTCAGTTATATAAAATAAAATTGAGTATCCTATACAAAAGATAAATGAAATACTTGGATTAAAAACAAAGTTATTTGAATTTTTTAATGCAACACAATTGCTGCGCCACCCTGTACTTCTGGAAATAAATCAAATAACTATACTAATACAGTTTCTCTAACTAAAACCTAATGAAATCTTTACCTGGATTTGAATTGCAGAGACGAAAGTATAGTTTTTTTGTACCTTTACTGCTTCATCTGAATCAAAATTGAAATCTTTTGCCAAAACTCAGTAAACGTAGAACATAGCGTAATTTAGTCACTCAAAAGAATTTGGCTACTACGCTTCGTTTGACAGGCTCCAAATTAAAGAATAGTTAAAGCATAGGAAATAAATGAAAGATAGCTGGCGCATAAGTCATTCAAATAAGATTTGTGCTTTTTTTATTTAAGTAAACATGATTTATTTATGAGATACAAACAACTGCATCCTCTAGAGAATGCCAATAATGTATCAGCGAGTTATTATTTACATACTTTTTTTGTAGTATAGCGTACTTAATGTGCGATAGGTGGCGCCTAAGTCATTTGGGGCGAAGGAACAAGGAGAAAATATACTCGTATATAGCTAGATATGAGAAAACACTATAAATTTTGAACATTGCCTCAGGAAATCATCCTTACAATTTTTCCATTCCATTATGCTACATCGTACAGTCACACCCTCTTAAGGAATGTCTAACTCCCTTATTGCGCCCGCCTCGTACTCTCTCTCTCTCTCCACTCTTGTAATGCAATTGGGTCTATAGGTATATGTGTAAAATCGTGTGAATGGGTAAATGTAGTTTGGCATAGTGGTACGATTTTTTCTCCAACAACAACAACAACAACAACAACATAAACGACAATTGAGTATTATTGTTAACATATGAACTCACGTTTTGGCCTAATAAGGCAAAGAGTGAAGGACGGACTCGGCGACTGTCCAACAATCAAACGCAGGCGCAAACTCCAAACTGTGTAAGAGAGGGAGAGATGGACGTACGAAAGCGATTGTAAAACAGCCGTATAAATTGCAGCTTTTCCTTTGATTCTCAATGAAAAGCGTTAAAAGTTGTTTGGTTTATTCTCTTGCTACGTATTAGACAATTGGATTCATACTCGAATGGATGCTGGCTGATGCCAGTTGCCAGTTAGTCCACAAGGGTCTGGTGCAGCCAAGACATTTTCCAAAGACTTGAATTTACTTCGGTGTGGCTGGCACCTGTATGAGAGTTATACTGTAATATATATACGAGTATATATGGGTTTGCTACATTTGTTGTTAATCGTGTGGAGGTTGTTGTTGGCAATCCTATTGTTGTTGATTTTGTTGTCGTTCCTGTTGTTCATGTTCTTAAGTTTGTTGTCGTTGTTGCTGTACGGCTATAAGGTAACAGGTTGAAAAAATATATGTTTTGTCTACTACCAAAACTGTTTGGCTCTACATAGAGATATATAGACATATATAAAAGTATCGTATTAATGATCATTTTGTTTTGGGTTTAGAAATGGATTTGTCAGAGATAACGAGGCCAACTTGCTAGGTTTTGCGCCAGGGTTAGAATTCCATAAATCGCTCTTCGACTGATCGACTAATTGACTTTTTACAGGACAAATTGAAAATTTGAATTTCTCTCTTGTGTGGTGAAAATGTCGATAAGTTGATTTCCGTGTTTTAAAAGCCGTCTTTTGATTTCGACTTGTATTTGCTTGCCAAGTATGGGATATACAAAAGATTATGCAGCCGCGTTAATATAGAGCTATTTTATCAGTAGGTGTGTGTAATTGTGAGACGTCGATATTAAAAACTAAATTCAAACGGTTCTGAGATTTTAAGCTAAATAGGGATACCATTTCTGATTCACTTTTGAAAAAGACAAACACTTGTTGCTATCTATTGTAACGTTACGCTATATTGGTAACCGATCGTGGTGCAACTATCGTTCGCATGACCGCAGGTTCAAACCCGCATACTATCATTATTTGAGCGCCGGTCACCTCGACGTGTCTGATAGGCACTTCGAGTAGTCGAGTAATCGACAACTCTTGTTAATGTTGTTTAAACTGCAACGTTCAAAATCGTCGTTAAACTATAGGTCCCGTTGAGTGAATCTAAAAATAGAACGCGTGTAAACTCACTGAATGTGAAAAGCGCTCGCATGTCTTTTTTTATGCTCAACACATTTCAACTTACATAACTAACGCCTAATAATTAAGCAAAATTATAAAAGTTGTGAATTTCTAACCAGAAACTTCAGAGAAAATTTAAATTTCTGCAAGCGGAATGGAAAATTAATCTATTTTGTTTTGCTCAGACCTAACTTTATCCAATATTTATTGAGTGCCAAATTTGGTGGAATTTAATTTGTCTCGAAAACAGATATAAGCATTAGACTATAAGAGTTAAGTCGGTCATTTATTTGGGAAGTATAAGATGGGGTGGTTGAATTAATGGTTGAAATTTGTTAAATTTTATCACGATATAAAAAGTGATACAGGGTGTCCGTCGGGAAGGTATACTACTTTGATTGTTTATAATTTTTTGATTAAATTAAAAAGAATGGATCTTATATTGATAAATATTTTATTTAATGTCGGCAATTATGCATGGAATGCAATATCAGACAAATGCCCGCCTCTGTTAGCCTCACAAATGCGAGTCCTTTTGAGCACATTTTTCATTACATTCTCAGTCCGGAGCAGTCAAACCAGGCGACCATGGAGGCCAATCAACATCATCATTTCTTCAAATAACTTGTTGTGGAAAGAGGTCTCGCAGTAATTCCATTGTAATCCTGGCTGTATGCGATGTGGCACCGTCTTAATCAAGCCCAAAGCATGCAGTTGTGGGCGTTAAAAAGTTTTCAATCATATCACGAATTCGGCTCCCATTGATAGTTACCGTTACGCCGTGTTCAGTTTCAAAGAAGTAAGGTTCAATGATTTCTCCTGACCAAATTGCACATCAGACTGTCACTTTTAATGGATGCAAAGGTGACTGATGAATAATTTGAGGGTTTTCCATTCCCCAGAACCGACTATACTGTTTATTCACATATCCATTCAAATGAAAATGTGCCTCGTCACTCATTATGATTTTTTCATGAAAATCGGGGTTGTCAGGGGCGAGCTGTAACATCCTATTGGCATATGTACGGCGGTGTAAACGGTCTTGTGGAAGAAGCTCTTGTGTCAACTGAATCTTAAATGGAAACAAATGCAAATCCTTGAGCAAAATTGTGGCCAAAGTTGTTCTTTGAAGATCAAGCTCATGAACACGGGATCGAATTGAGGTTGATGAATTGTTTTGAACACTTTCTTGAGCAGCAGTAATATTTTCAGCCGGTCTTGCAGTATGTTATCGTCGTTGTTCCCATTCACCGCCAGAAAAGTGGGCCTATCAGAAACGCTTGCTTATTATGCTTAATACAGGGTGGAGCAATAGAACGTGCATATTTAAAAAATAGATTAAAAAATAAATACAAAACGTATGGTTAAAATCAATCTAAGGCTTTGTAGAGTAATAAATGGAGTTTATTTTTTAAAAATAACATAATTTAAATGGTGACCTTCCCTACGACGGCACTCCTCTAATCGCAAACGAAAATTATTGAAAACTTTCTTCAGTAGTACTGGTGTAATGACTGCCATTTCACCACGGATATTCTCCTTGAGCTGAACGATGTTTCTTGGATTATTACTGTAGACTTGGTGTTTGAGGTATCCCCACAAAAAAAAGTTAAGAGGCGTCAAGTCTGGACTACGTGGGGGCCATGGGATATCACCTCTTTTCGAAATCAGTCTGCCAGGGAACATCTGCTTCACCACCGCCATGGAGTTATTTGATGTGTGACAGGTAGCTCCATCTTGTTGAAACCAAGTTCTGGAATTCACTATTCTTGAACTTTCAATTTCTGGAGCCAAAAATCCGTCCAACATCTCAACATAGCGTTCCGTATTAACCGTGACGTTTTGGCCCCGCGCATTTTCGAAGAAAAAAGGACCAATTATTCCTCTGCTAGAGATTGCTGCCCATACTGTCACTTTAGGACTATGCAATGGTTTCTGGTGTTTGATTTTGGGATTGTCACTGTTCCAGTAACGACAATTTTGATGGTTTACGAACCCATTCATAAGGAAGTGGGCCTCATCAGAGAAAAGGATATTGTCAAAATTGGAAAATCGATTAAGTATTTCATTAGCAAATGCGAGCCTTGCTATGAAGTCAGACTCTTTCAATTCTTGTGTTAATTGCAACTTATATGGATGCAGTTTAAGATCCAATGTTAAAATTCATTGCAAACTTCGTCGCGATAATTGTAAGACAGGCGATCTCTTGCGAGTCGACATTTGTGGATTTCCTCGTACTGACTCCATAACTCTCTCAACATTGTCTTCGGTCCTAGATGTTCTTGGGCGACCATTTGCTTGTGGTTTAAATGTTGAACCGGTCTCTTCAAAACGCTTTACCCATATTTTAATTAAATTAGTACTCGGAGCTTGACTAATTCGCCGTAGTTCATATTCAGCACAATATAGTCGAATAGTAGCAATATATGAACGAGAGTTCTCGTAAAATGCGCGCACGCAATACGTGACGCTTCCCGTCGAAGTGATTCATAGCGACTAAAACTCCATGACCCCGCCAACCCAACGATGTAGGCGCCCCCCCCCCCCCCTACCCCGCCTTTTCTACCCCGCAAAAGAAGATGATGCAATATGCACGTTCTATTGCGCCACCCTGTATATCGACTTAGCTCGTTTTTCTAGAGAAAATTGCTACTTTTTAAAATTTTTCAAAAAAATTGCCCATATTTCTAGGGATAGGTTCAGTCAGTCCTTTCTTCTACTAGGCTAATTTCGCCCAGTTTCGAACTTAACTTCATAACGAATGTGAGACATGCCAAATTTGAGCCTGTTAGCCCTAGTGGTACTACTTCTATCGTAAGGTAATGCATATACTGTGCATACTTTATGGAATCTCGTATGGAATATAAAGTACATACCTTATGGAATCTCAGGCAAGCATTTCAAATTCTTACTAACAGTACGACGGAAAGAGTGCACACTCATCCTATGATGGTGTTTATAAGATGGCATCGACATATTGGAAGCGTTGAAAAAGCCAAACTGAATAAAGCTGAACTTCAAAAAAATAATTTCTATTCCTCAGTTTCACTATTCCTGTTTCGTGATTAACAGTTTGCCTTTCCTTTGTAACTTATAGTAGTAGAATTTAACGATTGCACCTCCTGTTTCTATAAAGTTGTGTTTCAATTTTATGGTAGTTTTAAAATTGAATTGTGTAATGTTCCAAATACATACTTGCCCATATATATAAATATATATATATATATATATATAAATATATATATATATATATATTTAACTGTAATCCACATAATATTCAGTTGTTGTTACTGTTTGTGGCCTTTTCATGCCTGGGATTTGGAAAAATTTATTGTTATTGCAGCTAGTTTCAAGTTGCAACTTGGAATTTTAGTTAAGTCTCTGTGTTGGAAAAACTCCAGAGAGAATGAAATCAACAAAAAAAAAAAAAAAAACGACAACAGAGGGTTTGGTATGTTTTTCTTTTTTGAACAAACGAACTATATTGGCTTAAATTTCATTAAGGCATTGTTGGTTGTAGTAGGTGTTATATGAAACCATCTATCTGTGCGCATGGCCATTTGGGTTCCCTGTTGGTCCGTCTATTGGCTGTTAATATTCCCTGTTCCACGGTCCGTTTATCCATTTGCCTTTCTGTATTTGTTTTGGTGGCTTTACCAATTACTTTCAAATCTTGGGAAGGAAAAAAGTGAAAAATTTATGTCGTTTTTTTCTAGCGGGGTTTCTTCTTTTTTTTGAGTATGCCAATGAGCCATTAGAATGTTTAAATCAGGCACACTTTTTAAATCCTTTCTAACTGGGAATTGTTCTAGAGTTAAAAATGATGTATTTATAAGATAGCATTGATAAAACTCTAAAGACATCAGGGTTGCCTGAATCGAAAACATAATCGAGGCTGTATAGCAAGTGAGAGGTGAATGTTGGAAAGATAAAACTATAACTTAAAAAAAAAAAAAAAAAAAAATACAGCAGCAAATAAATGAACTAAGGAAAAAACCATAATTTGCAATTGCAATTAAAGCGGCCTAACAATGATATCAATAAGCAAACGTATGAAACCCCTTTTAGGTTGTAATAAAGCAAAACAATCAATAGCTTTGCTCCGCCTTTACTTTAATCCGTTTGCTTTGTTTTTTGTTTTTTGTTTTTTTTTTGCTTCCATGTCAGAAATACACCAGTTGTATTTAATTAACCTTTTTTTTTCAATGTGTGGTAAACACAAGCCATGGCAAAATGTTAACAGCTTCTCCAAAAACCAAAAGCTCGTGAAAACTATTAACAATAATTACACTCATTAGCCCAGATTTTCGACTTTTCAACTTAATAGTTAAACTAATTTACACCTCATTTCATTAACGTTACACACGTAAAAGGCCACCCACATCACCTTTACAAGGGGTTCAAAAGTAAAATCCAGCGCCAGCGCCAGCGTTATTCTCTCCTCCTTCTCCTCTTCCGTTTTCCAGCAACTCCAAGACCACTTGCGCTAGCATAAAATTAGCACCAGCTTAAAATGAAATGTTTGTAGCCACTTCGTCTTGAAAGTAAACAAAACTTCCTTAAAGTGTCTTAAACTCTTAACCTTTATCACAACAAGGTACTTTATAAGCGTCAGTACGTTTTTCCTTTAAGCGGATGGTTGACGCTGGGGCTTCGAATGAAATTGTTTTTGTTTGAAAACCATTAATTTGCATATATGAGTACGCTCGCCTTCCGTTTCTTAAGCCGCAAAACAAACACTTAAGTCAACTCGTCCCCTTCATTTAAGCCACTTTATTTTAAACAAGAAATTGAGCAAAAAAATGTTGCAAATCTTTTGGCATTTTGGCCAAAAATGAAAAAGAGAAAAAATGTGTTTGCTCAGTTTAACAATACATCCATCCACCCACCGCTTAAAGAGCCCAGCAAAATAAAATAAGGTAAACACAAAAATACGGGTAAACATCAGCTTAAAGAGTTAAATATCTGTAATCATGAAAATGTAAAAAATACAGTTAAGTAGATAAGCAAATACGACGAAATAAATAATAATGCTTTGATTCATCGACAAACAAGCAACAGATGAAACTTCCAAAGCAAAAATGTATAAACGAACAACAGAGAAATGAAAAATTTACAACATAACATCTTTAATTCCATTCAAAATGTCATACATTCCATTCCGTTGTAGATTCATTAATTCCATTTAACTTTTTACTAGTGGCATCAATCATTTCTTATACAACTCGCGCCCAGTCATTAAACTCTGATGTGTAACATTAATATCAAATGGTAGTGCTTTGGTGCGTATACGTTACATTGCTGAATTGAAAGTACCCCTTGTGGATACTAAAATTGTTGAGCTGATCTACGCGCCATCTTTCGGACATTAACTGCACCTTCCCCCGACAGAATTTAGTTATATATGTCATTGAATACGGCAAAAAATTAACAAAAATGTATTTACTAACCAAATGTATTTATTTCAGGTTTTTTTGAATCGATTGATTGCAAATCTGCTAAGCGGGTAGAAACAATAACTGTCTTAAATTTCTGAAAATTTTTCGAAAATTTGAAACAACCAAATATTTTGCCAGTTCGAAGCCGCGATTTTTAAATGGGCCTTATCGATCCATCACTTCGGCTAACTTCTGTACAAATCCAAATTTGTCGACTGTAATAACTGACATTTTTGTCCATTTCATAGTCTTGTAAAGTTTGTCAAAATGTGAGAAGATAGATCGGTCAATCGGTAAAAGGCTGATATCGCGACAGTTTTTACCTACACTTGGATCGCCTTTTCTTACACAGGTGCACTCAAATTTCAATGATCGAATGAATGAATTTAGATTATCGCCACCGGTCTTAAACAGCTCTGCCGGCAGGCCGTCAGTGCCTGTTACTTTTGAGTCGCACTACCGCTATTCTGCAATTTAAGCCATCATCTCCAACATTGCAGCAAACTTTGCATATCTGTGAACAGACTTCCATCACTGTCTTTACAGGGAACCCTGTTCCATTCCCTTTACTTCTGATCTTTTGGTAGAATTTTCGGGATTCAGCTCTATCCTGTATCTTTCTGTATCTTCCTCTCCTGCTCTTGTCACAACCGCTTCTTCTGCCTAAATAGTTAGTGTGTCTCTTTTCTCTTCTCTCCATAGCGTTCCATAACGGCATGCGTTATAATTGGTTGCTCCATATGCAGCATACGATACTTTTCCTCAGACACTAGCGGACGTTCTTCATTGTACCGGAGGTTGCCTGAGCTCGGTTTCTCATACCCAAGTACAGTTTTTGCAGCAGTTGCCATGGAATGTTCCCACTGTGTGTCTAGAACATCAGGATCGGGAGCGTTTATTTGTAGTGATCTCGTGCGTAACTTAGCTGCACTCAGGTAATGATCTGGGTCTACATTAGCAAGAAAATTCAATTATTTGGGAATTAGCTGAGCTACAACGTATCTAGTACCCAAACAATCGTGTAAAATGGCATAAATTGATTCGTAATTCTAAGAAGGTTCAGCGCCTATCTCTCTCAAATTTAGATGATGTTTTTTAGTCACCATTTCCTTTACTTTATCGTTGTTAGCTCCAGTTGACGGTGTTGATGGCCGACTAGAGCGAGCAAATCTTAGACCGTATTTCGACCACTATTGAATGTCACTCATATGCACTTGTTTTTCATAAAATCAATTCACAATAGGCCTTCTACTTGGCGCACAAAATTCCAGACGAAAAAATTAAGACGAATTCTTAATTTAATATTTATTACCAAAGCAAAAATCACAAAACAGTCTTGAGATCGAGTACTGTAAGCAACTGAATGGCAGATTGAGAGGAGAGCTACTCCAACTCAGCGACAACAAGAATTTTGACAAGCCATTTAAGCAGGCTTTTTCAATAATCAATTCTATATAGTTTTTTTGATAGAATATTTTTAGTATTATGAATTTTGTCCACAGCCTTTGGAATCCGTAGTAAGACTAAAGTTGACATAAATTGTCCAATTTGGAAAATAGATAGAAATTATTTTTTTGTAGTTCTTGCTTTCTACATCCGAATAAGTAAACTAATCAAATTGGACACAAGTCCCTTTAAGTATGTAGAGTTCTAGAACCTTCCAATAAGATATATTACCATTTACAACTTCGACGGGTTCATGGTATGATGATGGGTCAATTAGATGCCTTCGGGAAAATTGGAATAGTTGGTATACTCTTATTTTTGAACCAAAAATACTAATAAAGGCTGTCCCAAGAACGCAAGATTTAAATTTAGCGCCATTCGAAGTGTCGTTGTTTGATATTTCAACAATTTGTTATTGTTTGCTAGTAGAAGGTACGAGGTTAGCAAAAATGGAGCGCTACACGAATGAACAACGCATTCTCATTGTGAAATTGTTTTACCAAAATGGTGAAAGTTTTGCGGTTACAGTTCGCAAATTGCGATCAGTTTGGGGTCACAATAATGCTGCAAAAGAGTCAACTGTAAAGAGATTAATGGATAAATTTGCCAAAACTGGGTCTGTTAGTGATGTAAAGACAACAATGCGCCTTCGACCAGGTCGATCGACCGAAAATGTCGCAGCTGTACGTGATGATGTCGCTCAAATTCCACCCATTTCAATTCGACACCGAGCTTAGCAAATTAGGTGTCTTCAAATCCACTATGCAGCGAATTTTGACGAAAGATTTGCATCTTCATGCGTACAAAGTTCAATTGACTCAGGAACTGAAGCCAGCTGACCATGGACAGCGAAGGGAGTTCGTTAATTGGGTATTTGAGAGACAACATGAAAATGCTGATTTTACCGATAAAATCATCTTCAGTACCGAGGCCCATTTCCATCTTGATGGCTTCGTCAATAGGCAGAATTGTCGCATTTGGGGTAAGGAAAATCCTCGAGTGATTCACGAGAAGCAAATGCATCCTCAACATGTCACTGTGTGGTGTGGATTTTGGGCTGGAGGAATCATTGGACCCTTTTTTTATGAAAATGAGACATGTCAAGCGCAAACAGTCAATGGTGTTCGGTATCGTGAAATGATAACCAGTTTTTTTCGTGCCTAGAATTGAAGAAATGAATGTGGAGGGCAGGAGGTTTCAACAAGATGGTGCCACATGTCGTACATCCAGAGAAACAATTCAATAACTGCATCATCTTGCGTTCTTGTTGAGACACCCTTTATATACTAGTTAAAAATATGACTATGTGATCTTTATGTAAAATAAGTTATTTAAAACTGCCACACGTAAACATTTATTTCACTTAACTTCCGATTTGACACCCCTTTGATTTTCCTTAAATGTTCGATTTTTCCTATCAAGGAAAAACTAAACAAACGTTCCAATTTCAAAAACCCACGTAAGAATGTTTTTATAAAAATGCTTAAGATATCAAAAACTGTGATATTTGACCTAAATAAGCGATTTTATATGTTGTCGAATTTTTCCCAAATTTTTACATAATATAGGGCGATTTTTTAAGATTTAAGTTTTTCAGGTTGGCAGCACTGGTTGGTATAGGCGTCCAAACGTCACCTGTCAAAGTGAAAAGTGTACAGTATACTCTGCTATTTCATCATGAAATGACGAATGACCTACCAATGAAAACCAGCTGTTTTATCGAAAAATTGTTTTCAGCGATGAGGCTCATTTCTTGCTGAACGGATACGTACACAAGCAAAACTATCGCATCTGGAGTGATGAACAGCCACATGCTATACATGAATTACCGATGCATCCTGAAAAGACAACAGTCTGGTGTGGTTTATGGACTGGTGACATCATCGGTCCATTTTTATTCAAAAACGACCGTGGAAGAAACGTTACCGTCAACGGCGAACGACATCGAGCCATTATACGCGATTTTTTTCTCCCAAATTGGCTGAGTTGAACTTGGTTGACATGTGGTTTCATCAGGACGCTGCAACATGCCACACTGCTCGTGAAACAATGGATATGTTGAGGAATGAACTGGGTGAGGAGCTCATTTCTCAAGTTGCCCTGCGAATTGGCCCCACAAGATATTGCGATTTGATGTCTCTTGATTATTTTTTGTGGGGTTATGTCAAGTCGTTAGTCTATGTAGACAAGCCGAATACTATTAAAGGCTGACAGGATAACATAACACGCGTTATTCGTGGAAAACAGGCTGAAATGAACGAAAAAGTGACGAAAAATTGGACTATCCGAATGGACATTTTGAGATGGAGCCGAGGACAACATTTACATGAATTTATCTTTAAAAGTTAAATGGCAAAGACCAATTTATCGATTCCATTAAAAAATTGTAATATATGATGCAAATTGTATCCTCTAGTTTCGATCAAATAACGAAGTATTAGACCACGCAAACTGTAGAACTCCAACCTTTTTTCAATACATTTATTTGCTAACGATATGAACATATTGGTGTTAATACGTTTATAAAGATTACTGGTGGGGAAACGACCCCATTGTCAATTCAAGTAAGTAACTTTTTTTTCTGCTGAAAACCTTCATATTTTGTGAATGCTCATCTAAGTACGAATATTTTTTAACTACTCTTATCATTCAATTGCTTTATTGTTTAATGTCCAATTTGAATTCTTTCTCTCAGTTCTTTACCATTTCACAACTTCATTTCTAATCTTTGAAATAACGATCAGAAATGATTAAAGTATATAAATGATTAAGCATTGCTTCAGATTTCGGCATCTTCTCGTTTATTAAAATTGTTTAGGTCTGCTCAAATATCTGGCCGCAAATGAGAAATTTCCACATTATACTTAAGACACATTTTACGTTGTTCATAAATTAGCAAAAAACCACTGGATCACTTCCATTTTATGGCGAACATAACAAATATTGAACTCTTTTGGAATAAAGGTGCCAAATTTATGGCGCGTTTGAGCAAAGAACAATCAATTGGTTTCGGCTTTTGACATGTTGAAATATGTTGTTTTGCATTTTAAGCCGTTTGCAATGTACACAATGGACATTTTTCAATATTTTATGTTTTTGGATTTTATTCGAATTCCATACGATCGATAGTTGTATTCGGCCGCATGCAACATTAATTTCGTGCGGCGTGCGATGGCGACATAATCCTTAAAGGAAAAAAAAAATAAATACATTTTATGTCCGCAGATGTTTGTGGTTGGTTGGCTGGTTGATTTGTTTGAAGAAGAATTCCATGTGTTTTGTTACGAAATTTCTTTTGGCGGTGGAATTGTTTGGATTCGTGGCTGTCTTTTTTTTTTTGTTTTGTTTTTTGGGTTCGTTATGAGAAAAGGTGTGGTTTTGTCACTTTAGATCACAAATGGTCATAAATTATGTTGGCAAGAAAACATTGGCAATTGACTTGATGCGCAAAACATTTTGGGTTTTAGTATTTAATTTGGCTCTCGAATTGCAAAAATCTTCTTAAGGAGGAATTTATGTTGTCAAGAGAATTATGGCAAGTGAACACGTAATAAGATAGACTTAACGCACAATAATTCAATTCATGGAAAAATCGAGAAATTTTAATTTGAAAATTCAAATGTTGATGAAATTAATTTGTTTGTAAACATTATTAATGAGTAAAATATATCTGTGGTCACAACCCATAACAGCCTAAGTCTGTTTTTCAATATTTTCAGTAAAGGAGTTTAAAGTTTTGAATCTTCACTGAAAATCAGGAGAAGGTGTTTTTTGGAAAACTTTGCTACAGATTCCAAGGAAACGAATTTCTTTACTTAGTTGTTAACAAAAAATAGTTGTTTATTCTCGCAATCAAAAGATATTATCGAAAAAGACACTTAGGATCTTATGAATTGTTGAACGAAAGAAAGTCAAAAAGTTCAAGTTGAGTTAGGCTATTATTCCAGATTAAATAAAAAACTTTAAGTTTGGAGAAAGACCTTAACTCAATTTATGTTTATCAAAAAACGAAATTGTAATTCGGAATAAGAGCTTAACTCAAGTTAGGAAAATAAAATTGTTTCTTTATTTTTTTGGATAAACGACTTAAGTTGATTTAGGCAATGATGAAAAAATTATGTGTATATTTGTTGTAATCCTAAATTGACTTAGGCAGTTATGCCAAAACAGTCATTTAGAAAAATTAGTTAAGCTATTAGGTTTTTTAGGATTAATTGCCTTTCTAGAAGAGATACAAACATTAAAAATTTAGAGCAAATAAATTTAGATGCGCTGAATACGATGGTGCTAATAACTCAATTGTGTCCTAACTCGAGTTAGGCTGTTACGGGTTGTGACCACAGATATATATATTTGCTTTTTATTAATATTGTACTGTACTGTATTCGGGCCTAAGTCGTTCCATGTAAGAATGTTTATTTACTAAATAAATGTTTACTACACAACCGGGGTTAGCATATTTTAATGCAAATTTCATTGCAAAAAAGAGTTTTTTCAAAAAATGCAAATTTTTCCCTTCGTACATAATGAAAAGTTATATATCTTAAGTAGCATATCGCTTTATATCTTGTTGGAAGCGTTGGAGCGTCTACTCAAAGTAATTTGTGCCCAATCTGGCAAACAAAGAACCATTAAATAAAAATAAACAATCGACGGATGAAAAATGTGCGCAATATTATTGATGACGTCGGTACTTCATATGAATAAATGAGGAGCGGATGGATGCCGCGTTTGTAAACAGTGGACAACTGATGTCATCGAAGAAAGGTTTAGGGGATGCAGGATGTTTGCATCTTTTGATAAATGTGTAGGAAAATGGAATCCACCACAATACACCAGGGATAAGGAATCAGTTGAAGGAGTGGACATATGGGTATCGGGATCGAAGAAAGCCATGGTAAGGTGACTCTGATTGTATTTAGGGATTGCTGTGGTATAACTCACACCAATTGCCTATCGAAAGGAACTGGGTGATCACCGGAAATATTGCTTACGAGTTGCTAGAGTGATTAGAAGCAAAATCGACTATAAAAACGGTGATGAAAACATTGTTTTCTCCTGGACAACGCACCGGCACAGAAGAGTATAGTCGCCATAGCGAAATTAAAATGATTTGCTCTAAGAATTGTTTTCCCAACCACATTCTTTGAATTTGAATTCCATGAGTATTACTTTTTTGCAAACTTGAATAAATTTCTTGGTGGAAAGAGGTTTATCTATGATTGTATTGGATACATCAAAAACTCGTAATGGTCGGAAGGCTTAAGAAAATTTTAAGACCGCTGGATGCAATATATTGCGTTAAAAGCAGATCATATTGTGAAAACAAATTAAAGTTTACTTCAAGAAGTACCATTTTCTTGACTATCTTAATTATTTTTCTATCTTCAATCTTTGCAGTATTGATACCACCTATGAAAGGTTCCAGTTAAATTTCGTCAAATCTTATATGAAAACAAAAATTATGGTTCATATTCACAAATATTTATTGAAAGCTTAGAAATGAAAATTTATTATCAATAAAGGCTTATAAGGCATGTGAAAAAATTTACGAGGATTGTTAACTTTAAAAACCAACATTAAGAAGATTGTTAACTTTCTCTTTTTTTCCAAGTTGGCTCTACTATCTACTACTATTTACTATAATGAAGCGAAGTTTGAGTGCGATTTAATTTGTTTACACCGTTCGATTTTGTCGGTTCACATCAAATTAGTTCTGCGATTTTTTTGTATAAAATTTTGTTTTGAAATTGGAATTTTGTGCACCGAATGACTGAAAGTATTGCAGAAGGCTTACGATTAACCGACTTTATTAAAAACATGCCCAAATCAGTGGTACAGTGTATTCGACCTGGTCCAGTGAATCGACCAAAAAGTGGTGGAAAATCTGCACACTCTAGTTGGCCATCAATGTCTTCAATTAAAGTTAAGTTTGTTCGATTGTTTGGTTATGATAAACGTAATAATTAACAGTGCAAACTGAAGTTTTCCGGATAATGCATTTGAAAAATGTGTTGATGACTGAATTATTCGCTACCACAGGTGGATTATTTCGGAAGGAGTTTAATTTGCGAGCGATGTAATTATTTTGTATGAATAATAAATATTTTTTTATTTTATTGACGAATTTCTGATGGTTTTTTCAACATGTCCAATATGTTGTTATGGAGAATGATTGTACTGTCTTATGTATAACAACTAAGTCTAGTACACGATTGTATTTGAGCTTTACAATTTTTCTAAACGTAACTCACTACTGTTCTGAACCAAATTTTATATAGCTGTGACTTCTGTATGAGATGAAGGACTCAGAAAAAGTAAAATCAGAATCATGATCCTGATGTAGTTAAAATTTCTAACTTTAAGTGTCTTTAAAAACTTTGTACCATCGTTTTATGCATTCAATGTTACCTTCCCACTAACACAGAGTTCTTTGCATAAAATGAGGCAATATCCGTTAAATTCAAATCATTCATGAGTTAATCGAAGCTATTGTTTTTCTTTTTTTTTCTCAAATTTATTTCTTACTTCTTTTTTGCATTATGAATGAATCAAATGTATTTTCCTTTTCATCCACCATAATCGAAAACATCCGCCAACGCGCTGTTGGTAATAACGAGATTTTTACAATTTCATATCATTCTTGGGAGTTGAGTCGTACCTTAAGCCCTGGTTTTTTATTACATTTCGGTTTTCTTTACTGTTCGCTTTTTTGCATTAGAATCTCCAAGGCCAATTGAAGTCAAGCAATAAGAATTCTTGAGCCGTTTATGGTTTCAAAGCGAGGCTTGTGCTCGCTCTATAACAATCAAAATGTTCCGTTGCAGTGGCAGTCGAGACAGACAATGTGCTGGCATTGGGGCCTCTTTGTATTTTGTACCTGCCGGGTGGCTTTGGAGGAGCTGATGTTCTCATTTAGCTGGAGACAAGCGTTTGTTTATTTATCCAACTGCTTCTTTTGCATCTAATGCAAAACTGCACTTTAATGACGACAAGTGCTTGTGGATGGCCTAAGCTTTCAAGCGTATCTAATGCAAATAAAAATGTACAATTATGTTTATACCCAGTGGCTTGCAATGGCTTTGATGCGTTTGCAATGGCTTTGATTGAGTTTGTCTCAGAAGATGTTTTTTTTTTTTTTTTGTTTATTCTTCTCCAAAATATTTAGTTTTCGTGTTCAAATTTACGGTAATCAAGTGGAATGAATGAATGACTGAAACCGTAGTGGGAAGGACGGATGTCGAGTGGCGGACGGCCATGTCGAGTCATCAGACAGTTAGTTATTTCGTTACGATACTTAGCTGATTATGTCAGGTGAGAACTTCTGTTTGGTCTAATGCTAATGCTGTTGAATGAATAGAGTTTTTAATTTTGTTGGCCATTTTATGGGAAAATAATCATTATTAGGCTGTCAAATTTTTGCCGGTAATTTCAAACTTCCGTAATGGATTTTTGTATTTATCGTTTTTTGATTGATTTATATGGGCAACTTGGTTGAATGCACGGTTCAAGGAAAGTCATAATTCAAGGAAAACCTAATTTTAGTGTACAGCCAAATAGCAAACCAGTTTTGATTAAGAACAAGTGGTATGAGAAGCTGAGCTTCTTGTGCTGCCTCTCGTTTTCGAGATATAGATCATAATATTTGAAATCATAGCTTTGTCATTTTTGCACATCGGGTCCTTGTAGGGAATAAGACATTTTACGTGTTTTATATGTTCGAAGAGTTTACTTTATGAATTTTATTATTTACTAGCTGACCCGGCAAACGTTGTTTTGCCTTCAATAGAACTCAAAAAAATAACAGCGCCACATACAGGCTGGTATGTTTGTCACCTACCATTATTTGATTCAATGTTAATGTGGTAAAAAAAATTAATTGCAAAAATCTCATCTCCAACGCCATCTATCGCTTCAAATAAAACCTTTTAAACCTTCCGGAATACTCTACCATCTCCAACGCCACCTATCGCTTCAAATAAAACCTTTTAAACCTTCCGGAATACTCTACCAATAATTTAAGACCAAAATGAGCCAAATCGGTCCAACCGTTCTCGAGCTTTAGCGAGACTAACGCACAGCAATTGATTTATATATATATAGATATATATATAGGTATATATATATAATAATAAAGACTATGTATACGAATTTCGAAGAGTTTACTTTATGAATTTTAATATTTACTATTATCCGGCCCACATTTTGCGACACAAGCTTCAAATTTTATAATTCAATTCTTAAAAAGTATTAACAACGAATATGAAGAGAGATAGGATATAAAATGTGTAGCATCAACAATTTATGGTGAAGTATAATAATTCTACAAACAAGACATTAAGAACTTCTTGAATTTAAGACATGATAATGAGAATCTTCTGTATTCATATGGAATTACTGAATTCCATAATCGTATAGTACAAAATCGAAAAGATCACTGCATTATTAGCGTTCGTGTCCGCGGAAGTTGTAAACTACATGTTCTTGAAGATCTTCTAAATACAAATTTGGAAACTGTATATTGGGGAATATGGCACCTGATCTGGTGATGTCCTTATGGAAAACAATATCTCTTCTATTGGCGAAAGCTGTCCATTTCTGTTTCTTCTTGCTTTTTTGCTTCTTTCAGACCAATCAATTTTTGATAGTACATGGCTATATAAAAATCAGCTCATAGTTTATGATTCCTTGTCAATCCAATCAAATTCGTGGAAAAACTTTCTGAAAGTTTATCCTGGCTTGGCAACCGTTTTCACCGCGTTATCGCTATAAATCATGCCCTATTCCTCTTAATGTTGTCATAATTGAGGCACTGTTCATCACCAGTCATCATCCGCTTTAGCTATTCGCTAATGAAAATTCAGTCCATGGTTTTTTTGCGTTAACTCTTATGGCTCTCATTCATCGAGCTTCCTTTTGTATTCAGCCTTATTCAAGTGGTTCGAAACATTTATTTGTGCAATGTTTAACTCCTGGGCAATCTAAACATGGTGATCGGACTTGACAGATTCCATTGTTTAACAACAGTTTCAACAAATGGCCCTCCACAAGTTGATGCATCTTTTATATCAAAAATGCCGGAATGGAATAGACGAAACCAAAATTTTTACACTGTATTAGAACCATAAACACTGTTAAAATTTTTAACCGCCTGGCTTACATTTGCGCCTTTATTGAAGAAAAGTTGTAAAATATAGAGTATTTTCTAATTACTGGTGTCCATATTTGACGTTCAAACAGTGCTGGGCCAAGCAATCACAAAACTGTTAGAGCAATTTTTTCATTGCAAAATATTATCTTTCTAACTCCATCTAGTGTAACCCGATTGCATTTATACAATGCAAGATGTAGATTAGTAAATTCATCTATTTAAAAATAATGGGAATCTTTTTACTATTCCTTATACAGGGTGGGCCATAAGGGTGTTGGCGGTTTAAATATTCAATTAAAAAAAAAACTACTAAACATAAAAAAATATATTTGTATTTTTAAAAAGTAGAAGCATGGGAATTTTTAAGACTTAAAAATAATGTTGTCCAAATGGCTTCCCTCGGCTGCTTGACACTCTTGGAACCGAAGTCGCAAATTTTGGAAAACTCGTTGAAAAGTTGTTCTCGGTATTTTGTTACTTTCCTGAATAATGTTCCTCTTCAACTGCTCTAAATTGGTCGGATTATTCTCGTAGACTACCGATTTGAGGTAGCCCCATAGAAAATAATCGCATGGAAAGAGATCGGGGCTACGGGGGGGGCCATTCAATATCCCCCCTTTTCGAAATGAGTTTTCCAGGAAATACATTTTTCAGCAGCTCTATGGATACCCTACCCGTAAGACATGTAGCCCCATCCTGTTGAAACCACATCCTCGAGGTATTGCCTTGAAGTTCTTGCAAAGCTGGCACCAAAATGTCTGCTAGCATGTTGCAATAATTGTTCGCTCTAACCGTCATCGCATGCCCTCTTTCGTCCTCAAAAAAGTATGGTCCAATAATACCGGTTGACGTTATCCCAGCCCACACGACAAGTTTATGGCTGTGAAGTGGACGTTCATGCAAGCGTCGGGGATTAGTCTCGAACCAGAACCGACATTTTGCTTGTTCACATGGCCATTAAGGTGAAAATTGGCCTCATCACTAAAAATCACGTTGTTGAAATTGTTGAACCGCTCTAGCATCAAATTGACAAAGTTAAGTCGGTTATTGGCATCATCGGGTTTTAATTCTTGGACTATCTGAATCTTATAAGCCTTCAAATGCAAATCACGTTTCAAAATTCGTCGTAAAGTTGTTCTTTTGACATCCAAAGACTGACTTCTCTTACGTGTTGACTGTTGCGGATTTCGCTGAACTGAAACACGAACACGCTCCACAATGTCGGCTGATCTTGCAGAAACTGGGCGACCACGAACCGTACTTGGTACCGGTTGTTTGAGCCGGTTGTTTCGAACATTCTGATCCATTTTCGTATCACATTGGCGCTTGGAACTTCGCTTAATTGCAAAGCCTTTCTTTCAAAAATGCAAATATACCAGACAATGGTTTTAGCTGTCTTGCTGTATGGCACAGAATGTTGGATGACACAAACGGATTATTTAGTTTTGAAAGCCTTTTAGAAAAAAGAATAGAAATAGAAGAATTTCTAATATTCAGTCAGCTTACACACATTCCGTTTTCAAGCTCACTCAACGGATTCTACAGATAAACAGATTACAGTTTGGAGAGCATTAATCAGATTATTAACTACAGTTCCGAACATCACAGTTTGGGAAGCATTAATGAGATTGTTAATGATGGTTCGAAACATTACGGTTTGGGAAGCATTAATCAGATTATTAACGACGGTTCCGAAGCATTGGAAGCATTGGAAAGCATTAATCAGATTGTTAATGACGGTTCGAAACATTATAGTTTGGAAAACATTAATCAGACTGTTAAGGACGGTTCGAAACATCCTAGTTTGGGAAGCATTAATCAGATTGTTAATGACGGTTCGAAACATCACAGTTTGGAAAGCATTACTCAGATTATCAACGACGGTTTCGAACATCATAGTTTGGGAAGCATTAATCACATTATTAATGACATTAATCAGCGGATTATTTAGTTTTGAAAGCCTCTTAGAGAAAAGAATTCCGTGAAATATATGGTCCTGTCATTGTTAAGGGAGAGCATCGGCATCACATTAACCACGAGCTTTAACAGCTATACACAGACATGGACGTGATCAAGTGAGGACTAATTTACGTTGTGTGCTTAGATGCAAAGACTTCAGCATAAAATATTTATGGCAATGAACTCAATGTGCGGTGCCCAAGAAAGCGATAAAATCCAGTTGGCAGATGGGGATCAGGCTTTTAAAATACTGCCAAAACAGTATTGCTTATTTGTGTACGAGTAAAGGAGTGAGTGTTTCCGTACAATCTTATAATTTTCTAGTTCCCATTCCGAATATTTTTCACATATGCTAACCAAATACGCATTCAAATCACACATTTAAACCTTTTGCACATTTCACAGGCGGCTGTCATTTAATTCCTGCAAACTTCCTCCTAAATCTTAGATATGATAACAATTTTGTTTATGACATGACACATTTATGATGTATTTTCTCCTAGTAAAACCCCAAAAAATTTCACTACTATTAAGTAAGTAGTAAATACTCGTACTACACACTAACTTAACTAATGGCCCCTCTATTTTACCTATTCGTGCGGATGGGAGGACAGTCACTCTCGCGGATGGAGTTAAAGCGGTAATAAAAAGCCATAAGGAAGCTATTTGAAGGAGGTAACATTACATTGAAGAAGAAGATGCAACACTAGACAACCATACAAGGAGTACACAAAAAGCCGCTATTGCTATGAATGGCATGCATTTTTGGGGAGGACTGAATGAATGAGTGAGTGAATAAAGATGCCATCACCATATCCACTACGTTCAGATCATCGTCATCATCACCATTGTCAGCATTACCGCCATCTCGGTCATAGTATAGCGAACTCATCTTCCTTACGTGCCGCAAACATTTCCTTCCTTTATTTTTGCTTTTATGCTGATGCGGCGCATATGTCGCCTTCTATGTGTACGAGTATGTGCGCCCCATCGGAGTGAGCGCGCGCATGCGCTGCGCATACTTATTGTGGAGGCGTGAAAATATATTGTCTTACATAAGATGAGGAGATGCCGTTGCCGTTGTTGTGGTGGCAACCGCTTTGTATTCACGTGATGAGGTAGTTTCTGTTTCGTTGCGAGCGTAGACATGATCTTGAAAGTTATGCAACATGCTCATGTTGACATATTGACACCCTTTTCAGCAGATTTGTGGCCGCTGTAGCAGGAGGCGGCAGTTTGTGGCATATTATGATTTTGAGAACTGTCCATTAAAACCGTTCGAAAGGAGTCATATTAAATTTTAAAATTCTGGCAGGGTTAAAGAATCACGATTTTTAATGATCATTTGGTTATTTACGGCAGCAAAATTCAAGGATTCAGGAATTTGAACCCGGAAATGTTCAGTAACTCCAAAAGAAAAACATTGTGTTTTTAAACGGTTAAAGTAAATCGAATACAAAAATTTAAATTTTGAAAAAATTAAGATTTATTGTTTAAGAGTTCATACAAATTAAATTATTACCGTAGTTCATTGACGAGACAACGGATCGTTGCACGATGGTTGTTACAATTAACTGCATAGCATATGATTGTAGATTCGAGCTTTCTCGTAATCATATACATATATTTACTTGAGTGACAGCAACGGTTTGATAAACAGACCTATGAGTAGACGAGAAATCGACAACTCTTGCAAAAGTTGAGAACAGTAGGTTTTGTTCAGTGTATCTGAAAATGTTAATGCGTGTAACCCTGTAACTGTAACTGAACATGAGAAACTCCTTCTTTTCTATGATATCCAAGGTAATTTGGTTTACATTCCATCAAAATGTCGAAATGTCGAAAATTTGTCAATAAAACACAAAAACAAATTTAATCATTCAAATTTGTTGTATCACCTACAAAGTTAGCCTCGATGGCACTTGGTTTTGTAATCGCATATTAATAATATTGCTACAGAAACTACTTCCATTAGGTACACAATTGTATTTTAAAATTTTATTACACACATATGAACGATTTTGTAGTATGTAGCAAACACACAGACTCATATTAATTGTTATGCATACATTGGCAACTATATTAAATATAAATATATGCCAAACTATGAAACGGGGCGATAGCTAGGTAATGACCCCCAATTTTTTTTATAGTTTTTGCTTCCCAAAAATTTAGTGCTTGAATAAAAAAAAAATAACTGGAGAAGTTAGATTTTATGACACGAAAAGTATAACATTTCTAGTTAGTCCTTACATCGAATTCCACACGTAAAATTTAAGAAAGAAATTATAAATTAGTTTAAGAAAGAAATTGTTTCAAATATATTGGTCTTCTTTGAAGAGACATGTGTAAATATAACTCTCACTCCAATTATAAGAATGTGAAGACAATTTTCCATCACATTAATGAGGCACAGAATTGAATGCAAACTGAAATGACTCGATCGCCACTGCTATTATTAACAGTGTCGCCGATTCATCGCTATTGTAAGAATGTTTAAGAGATATATAAGAGTGATGCAGTTAAATTATCATCCATTTTTTTCACAAGAAGAACTATTTTTGAAGTTATTATTCTACGTCCTTCATCGCACTTTAGTTTCAATACATGGAGGATCATTTTCGATATGCGAACAGTATTAATGCACAGTTGCGCTGTAAGTACAAAGTGGCTAGTGAATGCTATATGATACACAAATTATACTATTGGACAAATTGTGGCCTTCATATGAAAAATCACTTGCCTCTGCTTTATTGCAATTGGATTAGTGCCACAAAAATCTATACTGAATACACTGAAGGTGACTTATTGAAGCTGAAACTTAGCCGTTATTTACCACACATTAACTTTACCATTGAGAACCCATCTTCAATATAATGAAAATGTAGGCAACCTATCTAACTTCGAATATGTTCGATAATTCAAAAATTATCTTAAATTCATTTAATTTTATGAAATGAAGAATGAAATAAAAATCTTCCACTTAAAACCTGAATGCTAGTCAGTCATAGTCAGAGTAGTTAAAGCAACATGTTTATATTTCTCTATCCGTACACCTACTTTGTAATCAATGAACTAATTATAAACCTTATCGTAATACCTTTTTGCTTAATTTAGTCTTGTTGTTTTTGTGGTTTTCAATAAATATATTTTCGTTATGCCAACACGCTAATTTTTAAGTAGCCACAACAAGTACAATGTTGAATTAAACCCAGCTCCACGAACAATAACCAATATTTCGATAATTAACAGCTTCCCATGACCAGGCCAAAAAAAGGTATTCGCCATCCACGGTCTGAGGTTTCAAACTCAAATTGTTAACCAAATAGAGTGTAGCATTCTCTATACATCATAAAAAAAACATATTTATTGAAATATCCCTCACAAGTGGACACCACAGGAAAGGGGTTTCTGAGAGGGACCACAAAAATGTCGACGTTAATGAAACAGATCGAACATTGAACTTTGCCTCATGGTCCAGGCCAACTTGAATTTCGTTGCTTTGCCTGCGCATAACAAGAGGCCGATCAATGAATATGTGGCGAGTGGTGGCGTCAGTACACAGTGGGAGAAAATTTTTATATTTTTATGTTAAAGGCACAAGTTTTTGGTACTGTCATTTTATTTGTTTCTCTGTTAAAGGAAAGCATTATAAGGAGGCTGAACGCCTTAAAAAATCTGAAAATTTCATGATGCAGTAGCAGGGTAGATAGGTAAGATAGTTACTTCGTTTTGATATTTAATTAGCTTTGTTCTGTCATGAAATTATTTGCAATCTTTTGAGCCAATTTCATATTACTATAAAACAAATTCGCTTGCTTCATATTAATGAGAAATAGAAGAATTTCTAATATACAGTGAGAAATGAGAAATAGAAGAATTTCTAATATTCAGTGAGCTTACACGCATTCCGTTTTCAAGCTCACTCAACGGATCCTACAGAAAAACAGATTACAGATTACAGTTTGGAAAGCATTATTCAGATTATTAACGACAGTTCCGAACATCACAGTTTGGGAAGCATTAATAAGATTATTAACGACAGTTCCGAACATCACAGTTTGGGAAGCATTAATCAGATTGTTAATGACGGTCCGAAACATCACTGTTTAGAAAACATGAATCAGATTATTAACGACGGTTCCGAACATCACAGTTTGGGAAGCGTTAATCAGAGTGTTAATGATGGTTCGAAACATTACGGTTTGGGAAGCATTAATCAGATTGTTAATGACGGTTCGAAACATCACAGTTTAGGAGGCATTAATCAGATTGTTAATGACGATTCGAAATATCACTGTTTGGGAAACATTAATCAGATTATTAACGACGATTCCGAACATCACAGTTTGGGAAGCATTAATCACATTGTTAATGACGGTTCGAAACATTATAGTTTGAGAAACATTAATCAGATTGTTAACGACGGTTCGAAACATCATAGTTTGGAAAGCATTACTCAGATTATTAATGACGGTTCCGAACATCATAGTTTGGGAAGCATTAATCACATTATTAACGACATTAATCAGATTGTTAACGACGGTTCGAAACATTACAGTTTGGGAAGCATTAATCAGATTGTTAATGACGGTTCGAAACATAACAGTTTGGGAAACATTTACCAGACTTGTTGATTACTCCACTACTCGAAGTATTCGAATCAAACAAATCGATGTCAGACACGCCGCTCAAATAATATTAGGTGGCTGTATGAGGAATTGAACCCGAAATCATGCGAACGGTAGTCGTGTGTATTAACCATCGCATCACCGTCGGTGAATTTCACTTTACCATTGTTATAATATCGGCCTTTATTAAAGAACTTATGACTGAAATTTTGATATACAAACCATAAATTAATTAATAATCTTACAATTTCTCCGTATTGCATTCAATTTGAGTCCCATCCAACTCTATTTATAATGTTGTTTTTGTATTTACGTCCCATGGAAACTTCTTATATCGTACATATTGACATTGTTATTTAGACTGGTAATAATCGGGAAATCATTTGCCATGCGGGTTATGCCTACGACAATTTTACACCAACCTTGATTCAGCAACAGTATCGCGTACAAAATTTCTCCAATTCGAAAACGGATGAAAATTTTTTGAAGATTCAGAATCACGGATAATGACAGAAAATGTTAAAGTTTTGTAGTACTTAATAATGGCAAAATAAGAAAGAACGCATTAAAATCAGTTGGTTAGTATTGGAGTTATGGGGAATTTGGTCAATACAATTCTGCGTTCCTTTCTTTAATTTTTCTTTATTTTGTATGTGGTTGCGGTAGAACCGGAAAGTAAGAAAATAGGGCTGTGAAGTTCAATTCCGATCGTGCATCCCATACAAAGTTATAAAAACTTAAAAATAGAATGGGAAAAAGGAAGCCGGAATCAACATGAAGCTTGAACTTATAATATTTCTATTACATTATATCTCTATTATAAAAACAACCAAGTTTATAGCTCACACCGTACAGTAGCCAAAATTTGATCGGGCCATTGCGATCTACAGTGTAGAGATAGGCAATATATTGGCTTTCTGCAAAGTGAACAAAACCGAATTATCATCATCTTTCCTCCATTATTGTATCATCATAACAAAACGGCGATAGTTCCTTTCTGCGTCAATCAACTCCCTAAGTGTGTTGCTTTAAATTAACAAATAAAATGTAGAAAACTTTTGGGAAAGTCTCACATTTTTCCAGAGGTGATTTTGTTCTTCTATGGAGAAGTTTTTTTTTTTCCATTCCATTTTGTTCCATTTGTAACACCTGGAGACCACATTTGTCATGGGCAATGTGTCGAAACGCATGGCAATGCGATAGACGTGTCAGAAATGCATTTATTCTATCAACAATATATCGATTTTACTCGCTTTCAAGTAAAAACGCGTCTACCTTTTGGGTACCGTAACATTACGTTTGATTCATCCCACAGCGCCAATTCTGCTTACCAAAAATGACCCACTGAGCACATTATTTGACAACCACAACCTTCACACCAAGAAAAGTGAGGTTCTTACCCATTTAAAGTTTGAGAATAGTTTAAGGTCGTTTCGATCCTAAGACCTCTAATCATTCGCTTTACCTGACACGATTATTTTAAATTACTTTTAAATGAGAATACTTTTTCAGATTGCCATAAATTTCCAAAGTGTGATGAACAATTACTGAAAATATTCATTATTCTGACGTTCTTATATGATGGGACAGTTTATTTCAAATGGACTGGTTTCGTCCACTTGTGTCACTTAGGATAATGGGTGCATTAGAAACCACCTCTTTTCATATATAATATGTCGACTTTCGACTTTATAAATTTTTCAAGTTAAATTCTTATTTTCCAGCATTTTTCTCATCTTTTTAAGGGACAGTTCCGGTTTAATGGATAGCGATTAATTAGCTATGAAAAATACTTAAAAATACAAATTATTGCTTGAAAACTGTAACAAATACCCTTATAGACGTAAATGGAAAAAATCACTTTTTTCCATTTCTGTCAATTAATAAAAAATAAATGATAAATATTTTCGATAGAAACAAGAAATATCCTTTATTTCAAATCGAGGGTTTAGCGCTTGTATCGTGAAGTTTTATTCCTAATGGATCGATTTCGTCAATATTACATTCTTTCATTTATAATATGTCGATGTAGTCCGTTTCTCTAGTGAAATTGAGCATGTTCTACAAATTTTTATTGATTGCGCTCAGAATTAAAGCAGTTCCTTTACAAAATTGTATGATCTGGTAGATTCTTTCTAATATTCATGCACTGCTACCATAAATTGCTGTTAAATCTATATATATAAAAATCAATTGCTGTGCGTTAGACTCGCTAAAGCTCGAGAACGGTTGGACCCATTTGGCTCATTTTGGTCTTAAATTATTGGTAGAGTATTCCGGAAGGTTTAAAAGGTTTTATTTGAAGTGATAGATGGCGTTGGAGATGAGATTTTTGCAATTAATTTTTTTTACCACATTAACATTGAATCAAATAATGGTAGGTGACAAACATACCAGCCTATATGTGGCGCTGTTATTTATTTGAAGGCAAAACAACGTTTGCCGGGTCAGCTAGTTAATGTATAAATGACAACAATTGCCATTTTTTAGTGACAGTTGCAGTTTTTGTATGCTTAAATCGTTTTCTACTGGCACCGTTTCAAACTTGACTTCAGTTATTCGGCGTGCAAAAATTGTAGACTCCTCAGGTCGACCAAATCGGTGTCTATCAATAAATATGATGGTATGATTCTTAAACTAATATCGAAATTGAAGTACATTTCTAGATATGAGTATTAGAAATAGAATATCAAATTGAATATACGATATCATCCAGTCTATGGTGCAGGACATAAAAATCGAATAATTGATGAAATATAAAATTACCTTTATGTCCATTTTTCCAATATTGCAATATCATCAATCCCATGATTGTTGATGTTGAATGAATTTCAACACGACTAGTAATCACATAGAGAGAATATTGCTGATGAAATTTTATGAATAAGCAACTATTTTTGCTGATTTAGCGCCTGCCATTCCAGATTTTTTTTTATATTTTTGATGTTTTCCATATTTTGGGCTTTATTCATCTTCAATCTTTATATCGAATAAATTCTTTTTTAATAATGATGGGCTTTCTAAAATCGTTGCAAACGACGAAAATTCATGTAAGCAATTGCCATCCATATAATGAATCATACAAATTTAAATAAACTCAAAATCCTCAAACTAAGTCACCATTTCCTTGAACTATTGATATTTTTCCGTGGTGTACATGAAAAATTAAAGAAAGAATTTATTTAATTTTTTCAGTATATGATGAGAAATAAAACCATTTTTGAATCTACTTTTTATTTGTTGATATTTCATGCAATTGTAATTTATATTCTTCTTTTCGTTTTTTTCTTGCTTTTTATTTTGCGTTTTCGTAAAATGCATTTTCTTTTTCTTAAAAGTCTTCACTTCTCTTTTGTTTTAATTCTCCCCCACGGTGCCTCGACGATCATGCTCAACTTCCGCGCTTTGATACAGTAATCAATTGAGGTAATTTCAGGTCGTTTGTAGAAATATTCGGCCATAACCATGATCTCTTAAAATAATTTTGCAAATCAAATTCATTTTCAAATTAACAAATTTTAACCACTCTCCTATAGACAGAGTAATGCGGTCATCATATTCAAATCATGATTGTTATTAATATCATAACCACCTTAGTAGCTAACCGGCTTCTTTTTTTTGTAAAAAACAACAATTCATTCATGTCTACATACTCCAATTTACCTACAAACACCTACCTATTCATTACTTATAAGTTGTTGTTCAGCTATCATAAATATATCGTTTGTTCTCACTCCTTCTCTAGCATCATTTTACTTGATAGTTTACTCACCTTTGGTTCGCGTATATTTTCACTGTGCCCATGGGTTTGAGTGGCCACTCCAATACCAGGTCCATGGCCGCCGTTGCCGCCACCACTACTGACGCTGCTGCTGCCTCCGCCAGCGTCGCCGCCGCCGCTGCCTCCGGCAATGCCATTGGATCGATGCTCGCGATACCTTGAACGCATTTCCTCCTCCTTGATCATATATTTGTCTTTATCTTTTGATTTGATGGTTTGCTGGGTGCCAGCACTGCTGCTGGTGCTGCTGCTCATGCTCTTGCGTTCGGCATCCTTTTTGTCGGGACTGCTTCCAGGGTTGCTTCCAGGATTACCGCCGCCACCACCGAACAACTGTTTGACTTTCTCGAAACCACCTATTTTCTTTGTTCGTTTCATTGCAGCGGTATTGCTCGTTTTATTTGTCTCCTCGTGGCCTTGGCCCGTTTGTGATTGCTGATCACGTCTGCGCAAAGTTGCTGAATTGTTGCCCATAGTATATTTGTCCAAATGTGGGTCATAGTGAGAGCCATCATCTATCGAACGCTCACGATAGACATAATTTTCGTGACGTTGTAGTTGGCGCTGCTGTTCGCTGTGACGCCGTTCCTTTTTAAGGAAACTCTCACAGGATTTAATGTCATCGGCTATGGTACGTTTGCGCCATCTAAAGGAGTTAAGAAAAGGACAGGGAAAGAAAAATATACAAAATAATGAGTAAGTAGAAAATATAATTTGCGAATTCACTGCTACATTACATTTCACAACACAATCTTTTAAACATCTCAGACATACGAGTATAAATGGTGGTAAAGTATAATTTTGTGACAAAACTAAGACATAAATTAATTATGCACGAAAATACTTATAAAGAAAAAGTTTATATTTAATGGAAATTTTTGAAAAATTCTGTTTTAGATTTAAATATTGCTGAGACTTTTCGATAATTCAAAAAAAATGACGGTGTTGTAAACCGCTAAGTGCTAAGTGTTGTATAGTAATTTCTGCTGCTATAAGGTGCAATTAAAATATATCCATTATTTTTCCATAACAGTAGGCTTATTTAGCAGAGTTAATTAAAATGATGCGATTTTCAAATTTCGGATATCGTGTTTACATATGAGAGCAATTGTAATTGTTATTTACTTACCCTCCTTTCACGAACTAACCAATCGGAAAAGTTTATTTAATTGGCAATTATTTGAAGAATTTGAAAAACACTTTGCAGTAGCGGGGATTAAACTTGTGCTCCTTCAGACACTTTTCCTTATGGGTGAGATAACATATCAGTGGTGCCACCTCAGCCTCGTCAAGGTCACGGCTGCATGTTTCAGTAAATATTCTTAACTACCAATTTTTAATACACTTTGTGCGAGGTTTCTTCGTTTTGTTTGGTAATTTGTTGCCATTTTGAAGATAGATAATTTCATCATGTCTCCCACCTATGCCTCCCCCTATTCCTATTGGCCCAACAAGTGTGTCAATCGGTTTTTACAAACCTGTCTTGAGGCGAGTTTTTCACCAGCAAAATCATTTACCGTAGACGGAAACAGTTGGTAATCATTTGGTGCTAGGTTTGATCTATAAGATGAGTTCATAAGAAAACTTCCCATTTAACAGAAGGTCGTAATGCCGACAACGCAGGCACGATTTAGGAGGTTGGCTTTAGGGGAGTAGCTGATAGTAGATGATACCCTGCCAATCTCCCCAACCACACACTGAAACCTCGATTGTACCCTGGCCGTTTGCGCCTGTTCATCTGTTCATCGACATTTTCGACATATGTATGATATATGCTTAGCATTAAAATTACCGGAATGGAATCGGCAAAACAAAAATTGTGCATGATTGGCTGTTACATTACCAGGACTATAAACCCATTTACAAATTCAAACACCTGGCTTACGTTTTTGCCTTTATCGAAGAAGAAAAACTGTAAAATACGGTGTATTTTCTCTTTGCCGGCATCCATCTAGTTTTTGAGTACGAAATCGTTTCTTCTAACGCCTTCCACCGTAAGCCGAATGCACTTATATAACGCGAGATACAGATTGCTAAAACCAGCTATTGGAAAAATAATGGATTTTTGATTTTTGAAACTTGTGTTTGACATTTCAATAAAGTTCAAACTCCTCAAATGTTAACTGATCACGGATGGTATTGAAAACGGAATGGAAAATTTTCTATAGTAGTCGCTTTCATCAATCCCATTTCCTCCACTTACCTCGTTACCAAATCGCCATTAAACGACTCCTTGCGAAAATCATTCTCTATGCCCGAATCGCCCTTGTCAAAACTGCGCTGCTGTAATTTATCCCTTTTCAAATTGCTGTGCCAACGATCTTCACTGCTCTGGCGCCCCGTGGTCGTCGTGCCCGCACGATCCGAATTCATTTCGTAACGTTTCATATTCTCCGGTGATGAACGATACTGATCGGTACCGGTGAACTGGGAGTCCAATGACTTTGGTTCATAGTCCGCCACCATTTGGCGATCCATGTGGGGGGAAGCTTCACGTATGGGTTTGCCTGTAAATGAATCCAAACGCTCGCGATGCCTAGTCTCGCGCACATGAGGCTTACCATCCATATCGAACTGGGTTTCGCGCTCATAGACTTCCTTGACACCGCCATGACCGTCATCATAGTATTTTGTGTGCTTGTAGCGTGAGGTCTTCTCCATGGTACCCTGTGCCGGCAGAGTGGTAGTAATATTTATGTTGCTTGTCGAAGGCGCTATAATATCCAGATGAGACCTTTCCGGAGAATATTTATTAATGATCTCTTTAGCCTCGGGCTTGTGGAAACGAGGTTCGTACGAGTCGCGTATGATTTCCCGTTCGGGGCTGAGGTAGCGTCTGTGCTGGTAGGAAGGCGATTCGCGTTCTTCCAATACGCGTTCATGCGAATTCTCCCGTGTAGGATGATAACCATTGCGCTCCAATGTGATGGAATCGCCAAATCTTCGCGTCAGTATGCGAGATTCCAAGCGAGCTCTCCTATAACCCATGTCGTCGTTGAGATTAACATCCCTTGAGGGTGTATGATATCGTTCGTGAGCGTGGTGACCATGATGATAACCATTCTCCCTAGGCGGAGTGATGCTTCTTATTTTAGGAATAATTGGTGGCTCTGCTGGGGATTTGCTGCGTTTGTGTTGTTGCTGTTGCACTTCCTCCTCATAATATTTACGGGTCTCCAGGCCCAGGCCTTCGTCTTCATCACTTAAGTTACGGGGCGACAGTTGTAGCCAGGGCGAGGGCGAAAAGGAGCCCCCAATGTGTATGGTGGTGGTGCCATTGTTGGTATTATAGGTAGGAGAGTAATTTGTTCTTTGACTAGCTTGGAAATCGGTTTGATCTTCCATTTTGCGAGTGTTGCCGATCAATTCTCTTTCGGGTGTGAAAATATCCCGCGATGAAGAGCGTATATCACGCACGGGAGAACGATAATCTCTAACCGGCGAACGGTTGTATTCCCTAACAGGCGAACGATTGTTGTAATCCCGGCGGGGCAACGTGGATGCATGGCGTTGAGGCAGCTCTTCCTGCAACTCCAACTGGGCATAAGTGATGCCTTCATTAGGCCTTATGTAGGAGAAAGCCGGTCCCGATATAGTGGGAGGTGGCGAAAACCTCTCCATGGATAATCGCTTTACCATGCCATTGACCGTGTGGCCCTTGGTCAAGGGCAACTTTTGGGCCGGCAACTGGGAGCTATGCATGTTTTCTTGTGACCTAGCTTGAAGGGTTAGAATTTTTTCTTTTATGCCTTCGGACACAGGCGTGCGTCCCACTAGACCACCGTCTAGTTCAGTGTGGGAACGACTGCGGACTAATAGCTCATTAATGCCACTCTCATGCTTTTCCCGATCGGTGATGGCTTCCGATTTGCGTCGTTCACGGTTAAAATGTTCCTCGAAACAATCCTCTTTAGAATCGTTCTCAATGATGGGGCTTAATTGGGAAGTCAAATGGTTTTTACTAGAACCCGGGGCTTGCGTTATCTTGGGATCCTTTAAGACTTTCTTACGCTTATAGGCGGAGGAGCCTACATCACTTTTACTGCGTACCAAACGGCGACCACCACTATCCTCGAAACGTGGATCCCTGTCCACCTGATTGAGGTTGCTATCACTTTTGCGAGTGAAGATGCTAAAGATCGAGGGCCTCTTGGAGGGTTTCTTGGCTGCAGCGTCACTACTGCTGCGACTTACTGGTTTTGCCGTTGATTTTTTCTTCCTTAGAGGTAAAGAATTGAATTTTTGCGGATGTGATTCTCCGGTTCCGGAGCGTTTCGTTTTTACTTTGAATGTGGGTATGTTATCCGCATTCTCTGCTGTGCTCTTATGGCGCTTAGCTTGGGCCAACACTAAAGCTGCCTCTCTCTGAATACTTTCGGCCGAAAGATTAGCCGGCAATTGATGATACGACGACGATGCGTGTTGGGGTGGTTGTAGATTTGTAGTCTCGTAATTCGTTAAATCGTTGGATCGCTTTCCTGTAACGAAAGTGAGAGAAAACGATGATAAATTAATTATTTAGTTCCCAAGAAATTCTTTGTTTTTTCGCTCAATTTCTCCTAAAAGCTTTTCTAATCACAGCCATTATGTTGATATAAGAGCTTTCTTGAATTCTTCTACTTCTGCTGGTACAGACCCCGCCCATATGATTTAAAATATCCCCTTAAGCAACCACTTTAGCGGACGCATAGAAGATATGTAGAAGCGTTAAGAAGCGATTGCGGTTCAAAAAGAGAAACATCATCATTTGTCTTAAATTACTAATGTAAAGTGACGATGTGGAGGATTGTAGATTGAAGCCACCTAGGCACTTGAGATTGCACGAGGAATAGTAGTTGAAGAAGCAAATAGGAATGAAGGAAATTAAAGAAAAGTATAAATTAAGCAAAAAGAAAAAAAAAAACAAAAACGGCTTAATCTGATGTTAATAATCGTCTAGCAGAAAAGATACTAATCTATCAACACAGGCTTAGCAAAAGATTGAAGTTATGCTATGAGATAGAAGAGAATTGATAATATAAGAGGACAGAGACGTGTAAGAGGAAATGTTTAAAAGGAATCGATTTGAGTTTTAGTGGTTTAATTAAAAATTTGGTGTTTTTGATTTTTGCTATCTTTGAATGAGCATAAATAGATGCTTACACTATACACTAAACTTCTACATAGAGAAAAAATTTTAAAAATTATGGTACGAAGAGAACTCAATTTATCGTTAAGTGAAGGTCTAATTTAGAAGACACTGGGTATATATATTGGTGTTAATGTCGGTGTAAATCGAATGTCCTTCGGATGAGTAATTTGGCTTTGGTTCTGTTGATTCTGTAGATGGAGCACATCTTTTTGTTCTATATATATGTATATGTATTACTTCAATATGTTGTTGCATGATGTACTTGCTTTTTCTTCTTTCTGGCCTATGTTAGTCACTTGAAAATGACCACAAAGTGGCCAAACGAACATTTTTCCAAGCAGCTTTCTACTTGCGACGTGGGTCGGGTACTTTCTGGCTATGCCATCGGACCTCCGATGATGGCTAACGTAATAAGGTATCCTGCCGAGTAATGTAAATGTCATGGTACCGCCCTGCGTCTTCATTAAGTACTACTGAAACTCAAGTTTGCTACTGGTCTAGTTGACGTTAACTAGGTGTCAACACTTTAATCGGATGGAAAAAAGTTAATGATATGAAAATACGACATGAAAGAATAAAAGAATCCTAAATGTTACAAATGTCGTAATTTAATAAGCACAATGTTCGCACTCTTTACATAGAATATGACTTAATCCGGTTCGCAAATATACCTGGACCCCCTAGACCCCTTGTCTAGATATTGAGATTTGTAAGTGACAGAATAGCCACACCCTGCTTCAAGGTAAAGTGTTGTGCAACGAGCCGATCGTTACCTTAACATCAAAAGGAAGGACTTAACTCACAATTTTTCAAAATTCATTTTTTTTGTCAGACTTTTAAAAGGCACTTGCTGGTACTACTTTTCTTAAAATCTAAGGCAGATGGAACAGCAAAGTAAAGGAATTATAAGAAAGAAATTATTAGATTTTAAAATTATTATTTAGGCAGTCACAGTTCTCTCTCTCTCTCTCTCTCTCCCTGCCAGCCATTAATGCCACTAACCTTAACGTTTCTAACACACAGTTGAGATACAGTCAAAACTGTATTTGGTACAGCAAGGAATATCTCATTTTATTTAAAGAAGAAAAACGGTACTGCAAGAAAATACTACGGCCAACTGTAATTTAGACGAAAAAAACGAGGGATATTTGAATAAAGGCGAAGCACGAAAGTTGTATCCAAAATTGGAGAAACCTCACCGATTATCAAAGATGATGTAGATTACCCAACTTTGAACCAAAATGACATCAAAATAGCAATATCAGAGACTAAGAACAACAAAACTGCGGATGCTGAAATACAACAACAGAGGTATTTAAGGTCGTTGACGATGAGCTGATAACAAACAAGCTTCAAGATTCAGATTATTCCATGTATTTTCGATTATTGGAATTGAATCATGTTATCTCCTGTTTTCTGAAAACACGATCAAGTATCGCGACATCAATCATTTACACATCAGTTATAAGTTTTCACCGAGTGTGATATATGCCAGAAGGTTTATGGCTCTAATTTTTGACCTGATTGGGCTTTATTACAGAGGCTTCAAACCACAACTTACAGAACATTAACATTGCAGGCAAATCCTAAAAACGACTAAAGGCAATTAGATAAACACATACCACCTTCAATAGTACGATATGTCAAAAATTGTTTGAAGCTATGGAAAAATTCCAACTGTATACTAACCTGCACTTGTATAGTAGATTTCGAATTAACCTCTCATTAGTAGCAAAGCAAGTAATTTATCATCATATTCTAATCAACAATTTTAAGTAAATTATCTATGAAATCATATTTTACATTCAAACTAAACACACTTTGCTTAAAATCGAAATATACATATAAATGTCGGTCGAACAAAAAAGTTCGTGTCTTAAGTCTTTCGTTGTTTGACTAGGAATTTTACAAACAAATGTTACATTTAATGTTACAAATTCCATACACACATACACCAATTGTTTCCAAGCTAAGGAATTTCTTATCAGAAACCAGTACTACAAAATCTGAGCATCATCTAAATGTTATTTTGATTAATGCCAATGATGTTACAAAGTACTTAAGAACAACATCTCGCAAAGTCGGTCAATGAACACACGTAGCTAGTTGAAATTCCAGCTATACGAATTTGATTCACAAGTTCACAAAGCAAAAGCATCAAAAAGTTATTAACATTATTAATAATATTTGGTTTACATGAAATACATTTATAACATCTTCTGCAAAGAAAATAGGAGTGAGAAAGGGGAAGATGAGGGAACTGTTTCATTTCAAAACTATGAACCGACTAGTACCGGACCTTCGGCTGTTCTTTTATACGTTAGGAAACAGTGTAAAGTAATCTCTCTTTTGTTGCGTGGTTATTTTTTCATCTCCTTCTACCACAAATACTCGCAAGGGTATAATTGTTTTCTTGCAGTTGGTTGATGTAAGTGCGTGTATGTGTATGTGTATGATTCTCTATCAATCTTAGTCGGTGGTAACATCTCCGTGTTGTTCTTGTCTTTGTTGTTTGAAACCATTACTGAGTCATCTTTGAGTGCGCGGCTTCCCATTTGTATGGGATACAAGAGTGTAAAGTGTTTGATTAAATGATTTTCTGTTAAGATCTAGCAGACCACCACCACCACAATCACCACCATCAGTGCCATCACCATCATAGCTTTGAGTCTGTGCATAGACATTGGCATGGCCATCACCATTGCCATTGAGTTTAATAATAGTCCTCCTCACAATGGGGCCATCAAAAAGCCATATGCAATTCTATATAATTATGGACCAAGACTATCATCTTCGACATTATCGCCCGAGTTGTTGGCGAGTTAGAAGAGTGGCGGTGGAATTGAAAATAGAAATGAAAATGAAGTGGTTGTGGCTGTAGTCTTTTTCCTTTTTTAGTCGATCTTTGGCCATTCGGGTCTGGGCAATGGGAAAAACATTTGACGAGTTTTAAAGAAAATTATCAGTTGTGAAAATATCTTATGGTAATATCTATTTACTGTATGAACTATGTATGCAATTTCTTTGTAAAACTGAAAATATGTTATTTAGAAAATTATTTAATTTTTGCTAATTTTTTAAAAAAAAGTGAAATTTTGTAATGCTACCAGTAGGGAAATGAAAGTTTTTCAAAAATGTCTATTTCTTTTGTGGAAGTAAATAAACGTAGTTATCGCAATGTGCAAATTGTTTGAATATGGCATGTTTTCACTAAGTGTTGTTAATAACACAATATGAAATGTTATCTTTTAAACTGAACATAAGTCGTAACTATGTCCAATACGATTCCATACAAGCTACATAGAGACTAGCCATTGATTGGGTATCTGAGCTTTAACAAGATTATTGACAAAAATTTTAACTTAGCATGTCAAAAGTACTCAAACAAAAAAGATTTAATTACCAGTGAAATCGCACATAATACTCAGCTTTTGGCTTGAAATACAAGTTAATAGCTATGAGCTGAAACTTTCTGTGTGTTCATATTTGATTTAATTAATTCCTGAATACATCATTATTACAAGTACCAAAATGCTTTTGAGCGTATACATTATGTTACAATTATTTATAGCTCATACATAAATCACATCCATTGAGATAACTCAAATGCCACCTATCAGAAATTAATTGAACTATTTTGAAAATTTTGTGAAATCGCACATAATACTCAGCTTTTGGCTTGAAATATAAGTTAATAGCTATTAACTGAAACTTTCTGTATGTTTATATTTGATTTAATTAATTTATGAACACACCACTATTACAAGCACCTAAATGCTTTTGAGCGTATACATTACGTTACAATTATTTATAGCTCATACATAAATCACATCTATTGAGGTAACTCGAATGCCACCTATCAGAAATTAATTGAACTATTTTGAAAAATTTCCAAGAATACTAAGAAGAGGGTGTACATGTTAGCATTGGATATATTACAGATATCTAATCAATTTGCCATCCATATAGGGCGCAAGTAAACGCCAAGGCTGGATTTGAAGCCTAATTTTTCTAATTTTTCCTTTCATTTGCTTTCAGTAGGCTTTTCTTTGAGATAATTTAGAAACATTTACATAACTTGCATTTCGAGAGAAAGTTTTCAAACACAAACAAAAATACAGTAAATTCTTATTCCGGTTTCGGCAACTGAATCAAAATTGTATTGAGTTTTGTTTTTGTTTTACAAACAATATTGATTTTAATTCATACAATCGAGTGCCTCCTTGCCCGCTCCACTATAACGTTGTGCAGGTGCCCCTGTGTGATAATCGTGGACCTGCTTGCGAAGAAAAATTCCCCGTTGTATATAGTCGTCGAAAGATTTCAGATGGAAGCCAAACTGGCCAAAAATGTTGTCCGTTTCTAAGAGAGAGAGAGAGAGAGTTATGTACACATATCTTATATGGCTTTTTATGATTTATATGACATTTTTCGGATATCATTAAGTAAATATGTAGAAATTTAGTTGTATCATGAAATGCTTCCGACCTACTTGTATTAAAACCCTTGGATGATTGTGCAAATGGGGTGAGAGAAGGACAAGAAGGTGACATAGCACCAATCAACTGTTTGCATGGTAAGCTATAAAATTTATCAACAGGACTCTACTCCCTATGTAGATCCTAAATAAAAGATGACTTGTAAAGTAAATCGATACTAAGAATGGCTAGAATGAGGGGAAAATATTTATTTGAAATTCGAAATTGTAGGAATCAAAGTGGCTAATGCGACAAAAACAAAGTCGTAGACCAAGGTAATATCGCCATGGTCACTAAGTAAACTTTAGATAGGATACGGGTAGGGTATAGAACGGGGAAATGGAGAAAAACACAATACTGCTTGCTTGAAATTGCAATCTTAGAGTATTTTTATTTATTTATTTATTTTGGCTTTCCGGGAAATTATAAGTAAATTACAATATGCAACAATTCATCTATTAGATTTAATCTGTTCAATAACATAAATTTAGAAAATCACGTAATAAAAATTAAATATCAAATTTATAAAAATATAAAATGATTTTAAAGAAGATATGATTATTGAAGAAAAACAAATATGAAAAAAAAAAAAATAATTTATAAGTTAGTAATTAATCGATATATAATCTGGAAATATTAGATAATCGGTATGCAATTTTACAGTAAAGTCGGAAAGTGCTGCAGAATAGAAAAATTTACTTCCATCTCAACCAGATGGTATTCACTAAAGCTATTTTAGTCTAAGCCGTTTTTTTAAATGGGACCTCCTAAAAGTTCAGTTATTTTCTTATTCGGATTAAGTCTTTGGCCAAGGTTAAGGATTACCATATAGAAAGACTGAAGGCGACAGTTTCATAAAATTCATCAAATCCAAGGAATAAAACTTATATAGTTAATTTGTTAAATGCCTTCAAGAGCGTTTTGTTTTTATTCAGGCAGCCCTAAAAGTACATTCTAGAATAGCAACATGTTTTGTTTCACGACGTTATTGATACAAATTATGACAAATAAAAGTAAACTTTTTAAACAAATTGCAAACAATCATTTTGTTCATAACGCTAAAGTATTTGCATTAAACAACGCCCTATTTTAAATACTCATATCGTTAAGAAAATCATTTGTTTTTTGTTTTTGTGTAATACCTTTAGCCAAAATGCTAACTCAACAAAATGTCAGCATTTAAGCAAAACTTCAACTAAAAAAAAAAACACTTCAGCATTAGAATTCATCAATCAATTCTTGCAGAAAACCCCTTAAAACTGACATATATTTTTTGTGGCCACAAGAACTCAACACAACTACTCAAGTGGCAAGTAAATGTACAATTATATAAAATCCAATAATCTCCGCAAGAATAAAAAATGCGAACGATTGAACGAATAAGCTCTAAAAATCCGTGTACCGACAATTTATTAACAACCGGGTTAACCGGGAGAATGGTGGCCCAACGAAATAAGAAACCGAACGTATAGCTAAAGTTAAAACACTCCTTTGTTGAAATTTGGTTACGAAAAAAAATAACAAAGCTCATATACAACACACGAACACAAAACAAGTTAATGGCAGCAAATGGCACGTTGAACGTAAAACAAGAGTACAAAAACGTAATTTATTTTAAATGCATTTTTAAATGTTCTTATCACTTCACATCATTCATTTGGGGGTTAGAAATACGAAGTAATGAAAACATTTACTGCCTTTGCTCTAGCAGTGAATGTGTTGCTTGTTAGGCCAACCAAATAAAAGGCACTAAATAACAAACAAATGACTTAAGACACAAGCGTGATAATAACAAATGCTTAATGTTTATGACACGTGAAGGAAAAGGGGTGGTTATGAAGACTGTTAAACAGAACATTGAAAATCAGAACTAAATTTAGGGAAACGTCATAAGTTGACAAGAGTAAAATACATAAAAATATATTTTTAGAGAAAAATAATTTTTGTAGCAAATTAAATTACAAAAATTTAATTACATTCTTTATAAAAAAGTATCGGCCATTGGTCAATACAGCACAAAATAGTTATTATCTATTTAAAATTACTCTTTTATATCTCTTAGTGACTGAAAGTGGGTGCGTCGAAGGGATAATTTAAGGTGAGGACGTTGGTTATTAAAAGATATTTGTTCAGTTTTTGTCCAAAAATTCTCTCAAAATCGTAGCCTTGTGAGATGGTGCATTAGCATGGTGCAAAATCCATGAATTTTCTTTCTACAAGTCTGGTTTATCGCGACAAATTTACTCTCTAAAATGTCGCATAATGTCACAAATAATACGCTTTTCTTTTTTTTTTTTATTATTTTATTTCCATATCGCAATCCAAAGCCGCATACGGCCAAATTGATTACGCAGACCAACCTTTTGCGACACATGCTTGAAATTTTACAATTCAGTTTCTTAAAAAAGTTTTAATAATAATTATTATAATAATAGTAATAACAGTATTAACGACGAATATGGAGAAAGATAGGATATAGAAAGTGTAGCATCAACAATTTATAGTGAAGTATAATAATTCTACAAGCAAGACATTAAGAGCTTCTTAAACCCAAAACATGATAGTGAGAATCTTCTGTGTTCATATGGAATTATTGAATTCCATAATCGTATAGTACGAAATCGAAAAGACCACTGCATTATTAGCGTTCTTGCCAGTGGAAGTTCTAAAATATTGGTTCTTGAAGACCTTCCAAATACAAATTTTCGTATCGTTTGACATTATGGTAAGAATTCCGAGTGCAAAACACTGCAATAACTTTATGCGCTATACCATTCATTTTCACGTATTTCTGATAAAGTTGTTAACAGTTAACTTTTTGTAATAATTCTTGTGATTATGCACACAAAATTTAAAAAAAAAATCAGAAAAAAATCCTTAATATTGCAAAAAACGCAAAACAGACTTGAAATCGACTGATGAAATCGACTACTGCAAACAAAAACATGACAGATCCTACTCAATCTTTGCATCAGTATAAAGGACAGAGGACGAACTTTTTAAGTGAACAGCCTTATACTGCATATTATCGCCACTGTCGTTTACTTGTCTTATAAATGTATTTGTTTGTACCCTTCTTATCAATAAGTTTCAATATGTTGTCGCTAACTGTCTATTAAAGCAGTGCCAAAAGATAGAAAAAGTCCAAGCGGATATAAGCGCATTCTTTGGAGAAAGTGAATAGTTTTTGGGCAATTACAGCTTTTATATCTTTGGTTTAATGACATCACATAAAGATCCTGTAATAAAGATAAGTGCATATCTTCAAATGATTGGCGCTTGTTTTCCATACGAAAAAGAATTGTGAATTTGTTAAAGGAATCAGTAATAACTTCAGTTGTTTGATTGTAGTGTTGAGGGAATCTTTCCAGGCGCCAAGTTTTCATTGGATTCTGAGCATTCAAAATATAAAACATAGCAAACTCCAACATCAAGTCTTGTATTTGGTGTTGAGATCCAATGAAAACTTGGCGCTCGGAAAAATTTCCTCAACACTGCAATGAAAGGACTGCAGTTATTACTGTTAGCTGAACTAGTTAAAGTCAATAATTAGCTTTAGTAAATTCTCGGCATTAATATTATTTAAGTATAATTAAAATTGTTGGCAAGTATTTGTTTGATAAGTTTGTTAATGCAAATAGAACCTAATACCTGATTTCTAAACAAATTTAATACTTTTAATCGTTACATTATAAATTCTAACAAGAAATAGGTAATTATAGTTACATATAGAGTATTTTTTCGCTGTTTGTAATCTGAATTACAATGTTTTAATTTTAAAACAATACAAAAAATAGAATCCCTGTTATGTGGCCAGTGTCGATAACAGTTGCCAAGCAAAGTTTATGTCTTAACTCGTTGGTCTTATGAAGAAAAATTCTTGTTTTTATCCAACAATTTTAACATAAACACTACATTAAGAAAGTTTTGTATTAAATCTATATGTTTTTGTTGCCCCAGTGCCCCGCTACCATGGACAATTAACAATATTTGTGGTGTTTTTTATTTCACCAGCAAATTCGCTCTATTTTTGCACTCAAAAGATAAGAAATTTGGTCGACATTTTTTTTGTCCAACCAACAAATATCTCAAAATTTCGAATTTTTTTTTATGTTACTGGAAATAGCTTTGGACTCTTTTGAAAATGTAAGTCGTGGTCGTTTGGTATTTGATAGATATAACATTATAATGTTTAATGGAGCAAATTATAAAAACACTAAAACCTGTTTGGGGGAAAAAAGTTGCTAAAGTCTTAGCGATTGATGTTGTTGTTATTGGTATTGTTATTATTTGTAAAAGCCGGCCTCAAGGTAAAGTCAATGACTATTTTGCTAGGTCCCATAGCTGCTGCTGATTTTATTTTGCGCATGTGCCATGGCTATTGGACTGGATTTACACGACATCATGATAATTTTAAATAATCATTGTTGATGTGGTTATTTCTCAGTGAATGCTAACGTTTGATATAAAAAAAAATTGTTGCTGTTTATAGTTTTATTTGATTTACTCTTTAATACTGTGATTTCTTTGCAGGTAATTTATTACAACACTTAAGATCAGCCGGCCTGCAACTTGTTGACATGTGATATCCATGTACGACTTTCACTGAAGTCTGCCCCCTGTGGTTGTCTATCTTATCGTAGGCTTAGGCTTTAACAAATGCTATCAAAGATAAGATTTTTAAAAATATCTCCGCCACAACTTCTACTTGGCGTTCTGCTCGCCCCCCCTTTCTCTTCCCCTCTTCCTGGTCCTATCGTAAGGCCTATCTTTGGCATTGTGCAGAGCTACGGTTTGTAGTTGTTGTCCACTTAAGAAGGCGATTTTTATCATTTGTCGGTTTTCTTGTTGTCATGGCTCTTAAACAGCAACAGCAGGGGCAGCCGTAGTCACATCATCTAAGATAAATTCCATTTTCATGGTGGCTCTTTACTTTTCATTTTCACATAAAAAGAATTTATATCGTGTTTGGTTCATTACTGACAAAATGTTGTTAAGACCACATTTAAAATTGTTTTTGTGCAGTGAGTTTCTATGGGCGCTATAGTTTAATTTGTGCAGAGTTTGGAAGAAAGTTTTATTAGTGTTTAGGAGATCGAAATTGAAGTTAATGGAGAAATGACAAAAAATTCCTCAATAGCTGTGTGGTTACTTAATGGTTTAGTGGTTTCTGTTAAGCCAATGCATTTTAATAGCTTTACAAATTTTTAAGTTTTATAATGTTGATTATGGTTTATTATTATTGCAATATTTAAGTGGAATAAAGATTGCTTAAGCGGTGGATGACGGGAACTGGGAAACTTGAAAACTGTATGTGAAGCCGACTAAACAACTTTCAAAATGTGGCTTCTGATTGAGATGCTACTGTGATGCATGTCACGGTCTATGCAATGCAATGTATAGTTTAGGCCCTCAATTAAATCCAATTATTATCAAAATACATCGACATGGCATCCCATAACTTTACCCAGTTTTGACCTTAATCAACACAATTTTTATAGCCACTCCTGTAAGATGGATATACGAGTTCAAAATATTTCGTACCATTCTTTTAAGCTCTGACCTCTAAGTGGTTTTGGTAATTTGTATCTTGCGTTGTGTAAAAAGATTGGTATTAGAAAGATAAGATGTTGTAGTAAAAAAACTGACCATACAACTTTATGACTGCTTGACTCAGTTGCAGGAAATCATGCGGTTTCGCGGATTTCGTTCCGGCAATTTTATTTTCAAAGATGCACTTTCAATGTCCAATTGTCGAACATTGTTGATAGAATAATGAAAATCGCCAAGTTCGACCATCTCGTAAGCACTAATCCGATTGTCAAGAAGCTAAACATTGAACAAAAATCCGTTTGGATACACTTCAGTAAGGCTAAAGACAAAAACTAGCTCGATATACGAGTATGGATGTCAAACAAGTTAAGAATTTTCCTTTGCGAAACTTTGCTGAATCGCAACAAACTCTGTAGTGGATAATGACGCCGTCAAATGAAAATGGTCGCGTTCGAATAGCGTTGAACCGCTGCAAAATGTGATCAAGTTAAGATTTAGGTCAGTAAAGGTATGCTGTATGTCTGGACTGCCCAAAGTTGGACCGTTAGAAAGAAACAATCTCTCAGAAGGAATCACCTTTGGCCAATAGAAGAAGAATTGTGTTCTGCCAGGACAACGTCAGGCCACACACTTCGTGAATCGCCAGAAGTTCCGGCAGCTTAGTTAATAAGTCCTCATGCATCTATCTTATAGACCAGTAATGGATTTCACTTTATATATTCCCGATAGTTATAAAAAGCTATGTTAGCTTAAGCATGGTCCGTCTATCCACTATTGTGGTGAAAACATAATAAAACCTGAAGGATGAATTTTTACATAAAAGCATCTCAAGTCAAAGACAGGCTAGGATAAGGCCAAATTGGGCAAGACTTGCTCATAAACAAAAAATATAAATATAAAAAATATAATATAAATATATAAATATGTGTAAATAAAAATATAAATAATAATAATAATATAAATAAAATAAATATAATTTTTTCACAATTTGTTATTCATATAAGAAAACACATATTTTCATTAGAGAAATGGCCAAAGCCCATACATTATGGACGAACAGAGTACTTTTCTGACATGCTCACGATTAGTTGGTCCATCATCCCCTACAATGTAAATCTGGGCTGTGGCAGTCGCGTGTATGTGAAGTCGATTTGCTGATTTTAAATGAGATTATGTGGTCGGAATGCAGGGACCTCCGAAAAACCCATTGAAAATTATTCTCACTAATCAAAAGCTTTGAAAGAACAGTGTAATCTTAATTTTGTGTAAAAATTTGGGCAATTAGCAAAGAACTTTCCAAATGGCTACTGCTTTGATAGCGGTGTACTAAAATCTGTACGTATCACTGATTCGGAGCGCAGCAGTTTAAAAGCAATAAAAAAGAGTTTTCCCTGCGAACAATGGGCGAAACATCGATGCACTACTACACCCATGAATCGCGTTCGTCAGATCTGCCTACAATTTGCAATCCTCGAAAGAAAGTTTGCTCACAGAAATTGATTTCTTTGATGTATCATAGCGAAAAATGTAATATATTTTGAGGGCCTTTAAAAAGAAAATTTAGCTTTTAAAACAGATTGATTAATAAATGAAAATTTTACAAAAAAAAATATAATTTCAGGACGTATTGCTTGATGTTTATTACGCTTTTAAAGAGGATCGCCTAAGCCCACTAACCGTGCAGCGAAGTGGTAGATCCTCGAAATTCTTCTAGACGTAAAGCACGATATTAAGCTTCAGCCCGTCCAAAGTTTTTGGCATCTATCTAATTTTGCATCTGCTCAGCGTTTTAAGTAGATTTTACTTAAGAATCTTGGCATCTTTCCGATTTTAATAATCCTTTCTGTGCATCGAAGTGGTAGATCCTCCATATCCTTCTAGACGTAAAGCACGATCTTAAGCTTCAGCCCGTCCAAACTTTTGGCATCTATCAAATTTTGCATCTGCTCACCATTCTAAGAAGATTTTACTTCAGAATCTTGGCATCTTTTCGATTTTAATAATAATTTCTGTGCAGCAAAGTGGTAGATCCTCCAAATCCTTCTAGACGTAAAGAACGATCTTAAGCTTCAGCCCGTCCAAACTTTTGGCATCTATCAAATTTTGCATCTGCTCACCGTTATAAGAAGATTTTACTTCAGAATCTTGGCATATTTCCGATTCTAATAATCCTTTCTGTGCATCGAAGTGGTAGATCCTCCAAATCCTTCTAGACGTAAAGCACGATATTAAGCTTCAACCCGTCCAAAGTTTTGGCATCTATCTAATTTTGCATCTGCTCACCGTTCTAAGAAGATTTCTATTCCGACTTTAATAATCCTTTCTGTGCAGCGAAGTGGTAGATCCTCCAAATTCATTTGTTGGTAAAGCACGATTTTAAGCTTCAGCCCGTCCAAACTTTTGGCATCTATCTAAATTTGAATCTGAAGAAAATTTTACTTCAGAATCTTGGCATCTTTCCGATTTTAATAATCTTTTCTTTGACTTAAAGTTTTATTAGCGAAAACATTTTTGTCTACATTTATTTATTTTATTTATACATTCCATGAAAATCTAATAATGATACTTTGTATTCATCTCCCTCTCTTCGTTGATTTATTTCTATTCTTAAATTGCATTGAAATGCATCATTTTGTTACTATAATTTGTTACTATCATCAATTTGTCACATACCATTTTCATGGTAAGAGTTATTACCCACTTCATGTCAATCAAAATTACTCTATCAATTCAAATGGAATCTGATACATCTAACAATTCCTCTCCTTTCATTTGTCTGCTACTTTTCGCTATACTCCTTCAACACAAGCTAAGAAACCTGAAGATGATGACGATCACCAACATGATCATCACCTCCAACATGGGCATCAACATTCAGATGACGTTGGTAAGCCTGGTGATTTGTCTTCTTTGGACAGAACAAAAAAAAAAAAAAAAAGAAAACGAAGGAAAAAACTGAGAGGTGAGTAATAAAATCAGTTTATGTTAGTCTTCTTTTTTGCATATCATTCATTCACAACTCTTTTTTTTTAGTTTGCTCTTTTTCCCTTTAAATTATTTTTTCAGTAGATGGAGATTTTCAAAGTCATGCTACAAGCCTAAAACATTGCCAACATCGTCAACTGCAAAAAACGTTGCTGGTGATGATGACGTTTCCTTATTTGGTTGCATCTACCCAAAAAAAAAAAAAAAGGTAACCGAGAAGATTTATAAACCGCATCATTTACATAAACGGATTCGTCAAGTGGCAGCCAGCCACAGAAGAAAAAAGAAGACGAAAACAGAAGTGACACGAAAAGTGGTTAAAAGTGTTATATGTGGTTAGAAGGCATATGATACACCCTTCTGGCCATATTAATACAAACGTGAATGCGAAAAACGACAAAATTTTGTAGATATTATTGCCAAATATGGGAGGATAATTTGTGTAAGTTATGATGTCATGTTGATATTATGTGTTATAGTAATTAAGGTGAGCAGTGACTAATGCCCTAAAAGGATAGAGATAACCAATTAGGTAGCATTTAGAGTGGTGACTCAAATTTGGAAGAGTAATATTGAAAATTTGTACCCTAAATACATTATAAACTAGCTGACCCGGCAAACGTTGTTTTGCCTTCAAAATGTTAATGTGGTAAAAAAAATTAACGCCATCTATCACTTCAAATAAAACCTTTTAAACCTTCCGGAATACTCTACCAATAATTTAAGGCCAAAATGAGCCTAATTGGTCCAACCGTTCTCGAGCTTTAGCGAGACTAACGCACAACAATTGTTTTATATATATATAAGATAGAAGATGTAACATTTGACGATACAATAGCTGTTGTGTACGTACGTCTTATGGCGAAAATATCGCTGACTTAAACTTTAGAGTGAACTTATCTTTGTAGGCTGATGTTAATTTCGATAGTAACTTCCAACATTATTGTTTGTTGAATGATTAAATACGAGCCTGACAAATTTACCTGTGAATTTGTCAAGAAATCGTAAGCTCGGTTTCGTAAACCTAAAACTAAATGTGTATAGAATCATTTGCTATGAATAGTTCTCATTTGCCTTCACCATACTGGCATAAACATTTGATAATGGCAGAGTTGAAGAAGATACAAAAGTCCAAATTAGGAATTTCTGCTGTATTGCCTTCCTGTGGTATATCGCAATATGTATTAGAGTAATAACTATCTGTAAGTATTCTTCAACTTTTTCACAAAATTTTGAAAGACAAGACAAAAAAAAATGTTTACTTATTTTGACGGTGCTATGTAAGCCATTCGTTGTATCAACTTTTTATAGAGTCTCAAAAGCCTGGTCCCTCAAGCCAAGATTTGGTTGCCGCCCATATTTGTAAGACGTTGAACGAAATGTTCTTTCCGTAACTGCACCGAAGGCGAATCCTGTTCAGCTGTGTGTGGTTGTATCAAAAAGGTGTAACAAAATCAATGAAAATTCCCCAATAAGCTGATCTCAAGAAAATCAACACTTAGCTTACCTAGAAATCTCCTGACCTTACTTCCGCTGATTTTTACTGGAGTTGTTACTACAAACAGGATGATTGTAAAACACAGCTAACAAACTTAGCTTACCTAGAAATCTCCTGAAAGCTGATTTTTACTGGATGATTACAAGACATAGCTAACAAATTTACGTGGTTGCATTCAAACCATATCTGAGACGATTCCTGCTGCAACCCTGTAGGCTGTGGGCAGTGAATAACTATATCGAACATGTGTCAGGGGGCGTGGAAGTAATTATAATCTACAAATTTTTAAAAACCATTAAAAAGACTGTGACCTACCATGAGATGACATTAAGTGTACGCGACTCTCGCTTGCAGTGATTAAGGATTCGACAAATGACTGAAACTTCGAGTAGTCAAGTAATCGACAAGTCTCAAACATTGACGTACGGAATAGTCGTTAAACTGTTGGTCTCGTTGAGTAAGTATAATAATAGATAATTTTATTCATAGGACGCAAGGAAATTTATTGTATTAAATAGACTTTATAGAAATGTGCTAGTCTACATATATATACATATATACATACATACATACTACACACTACATATATATAAAAATCAATTGCTGTGCGTTAGTCTCGCTAAAGTTCGAGTTCGGTTGGACCGATTTGGCTCATTTTGGTCTTAAATTATTGGTAGAGTATTCCGGAAGGTTTAAAAGGTTTCATTTGAAGTGATAGATGGCGTTTAAAATGGTTTAAAAGGTTTCATTTGAGGTGATAGATGGCGTTGGAGATAAGATTTTTGCAATTAATTTTTTTTACCACATTAACATTTTGAAGGCAAAACAACGTTTGCCGGGTCAAATAGTTTTCAAATAAATATACAAATAATAATTTGAATAAATCAAAAAGGTTGTTTCAGTTTTTCAATGTGGCTACATTCACCAGCCATTCTGTATAAACAACCACCGCTCCAAAGTTTGTCAACTTACACGCACCAAACCCACTTTTAATCATATCTAAAAAACTTATGAGAAGGTTGCTGAAATATTTCATGGTTGTGAATCAATGATGCCAGAATCGTCCGTATACGAGTATGCATATAGTCTGACGGCATGTGGACTTTTCTGAAGGTGGTGACCATTGGGGTTACCCGTTATCATCTTCAATTAACTGGCAAAGAGAGTCAAAGTAATCAATAAATAGGTTGTCTCTCTTAAGCCTGGTTTGGTATAGAGTAGCTTTGCCAAATTTTTGCCTCTTTCCTTTGAAGACTTCAAGATTTGTCACTTAGAGAATATCTTGCGAGGTGTCGCTTTACCAGATCTAAAGTTTACGGAATTCGACATGCTTCAGTATTCCAAACAAAATATTCAAAGACATATGTCAAATCTAAAAGATGGTTGTTACACCTGTTTGCATTGCCATTTTGAAGCCGGTAAAAAATATGCAAAAAATTCAATCATAAGACTTCAATTTAATTGACTTTGAGTTAATAAGGAGTACAACTTTTGGCATTGCATAGTTTATTAAGGTGAAAAACTATATATATAATTATATATAACTTTTGGGACAATAAAATGATAAAAAAATATAGTTTTCATATTTATTTATTTGGTTCAAAGTATGAATGAGTGTCAGAGCAAATAAACGTTTTTCAAAAGTTTATTATAATATTCACTATTGATAATTGAAGACCAAAATCTAAGTAATTGTTAAAATTGAAATCATACCACTATTCGTAAACGAAATACATGAATTTTGAGATTTTATCAGTCTGTTGGACTAAATCGGAATGTTAAACAGGTGAATGAGTTGAATAAAAAGAATTCGTATTTAAATATGAATTTGGTTTTCATATAAAATATTGAAATCACAAAAAGATTTGAAATACAATATATAAATAGCAGTAAAGACTTAAGTTTGGCTGTGAGACACATTTTAAAATAAGACTGTTCTGAAACAAAATACGTGAATGATGAGATTTTTTATCAGCTTGTTGGACTAAATCGGAAGATTAAATATGTAAATGTATTCATATTGAATTGAATGAAAAGAATTAGTATTTAAACATGAATTTGGTTTTATATACAAAATCGAAATTGCAAAAAAATATGAAATACAATACATAAATTGCAGTAAAGACTTATGTTTAGATGTTAGACTAAATCAAAACATAAAATCATTTTAAAATGATGTATTATTGATAAAAATGGTACACAAACACAAACAGGTTAACTCTTATTTTGAAAAATTTCACATCAAACAAGATTGCATTGACTTCTCATTTGCATTTGCTACGTTTTCTCCGCGTTGAAATTCAACATAAGCATATTATTCAAAAATAACGAACACTTTTGTTTTGGGCAACAAGGGGCTGCCTGTGATCTTCCGCGTGCTGGAAGACCTCGTGCAGTTCGAAATGCAGTGACCATTGCTCGAGTGCAAGGAAGTATTGAGGGAAACCCCGAAACTTCCACTATGCGATGTTCTCAGCAGTTAGAGATGTCTAGGCGGTCTTTGCAAAGAATTTTACATATGTTACATCTTTTCCCATAAAAGATGCAATTGGTTTGCGAGTTAAAACCAAATGATGCACAAGAACGCGTTAACGTTACTTATGCGTCACCCTTTATAATCGTTAGTAAAATCGAAGAAAAATCGATCAAGTAATTACGTCCATTCGGGTACCTCCTATACAGATGGCTGAATTAAGCCATTTATTCCTAACTTTATACCTTTCAAATAGTTACCCGGTATACCCTCAAACTTGTCACACATCCTGTATTTCATAAACTTAATTCTGAAAATGATAATGGGCAGGCAGCATTGTCACATTCTTTGTAAGTACCAGTAGTTTTTCCACTCCATTTCTTAATTCATATAAAGCAGAGAATTTGATGGACAAAACTTTATCTGCTTTATATGAATTAAGAAATGGAGTGAAAAAACTAGTTTTCAATAAATCAATCAATTTGTGATTTATTGAAAACTAGTTTTTCCAATCAATCAATTTGTGATTTATTGAAAACTAGTTTTTCCACTCCATTTCTTAATTCATATAAAGCAGATATAGTTTTCAATAAATCAATCAATTTGTGATTTATTGAAAACTAGTTTTTCCACTCTATTTTGTGATTCATATAATGCAGATAAAGTTTTGTTCATCAAATTGCATTATAGTGTTTGATAAAATTAAAAAAAAAAATCGGTCAGATAACCACGTCTTCCATGTTATTAATCTATATACTCCCACATTCACAACTTTCTAGCAGTTACCTTAAATTCGGTGTAATTCAGCAAGCCCTACGTGTTTTGTAAGTTTGGTTCTGCGAATGAAAATGTACAGTATTGCCACGCCTCTTTGAATACCATATGTACAAAATCTCTGTAAATTCTAAGCAGGGGACTTCATTAAGTTGCCTTAATCCGAGTACCTAAAAATTTACCACAATCCTTCTGACATCCATTTTACTCTTATGTGAGTCAGATAATCTGGTGGAAACTTCTGTATTAGTTCAATGTGAGTTTCGCTTTTAGAGTTATTTTATACTCGTACAATTACAGTTAAATTCTTGTCTTCCAATATGGTGTTTAAATTTAACCGCTATCTAAGTAAGATTAAAGAACAGTTAACAAATTTCATATCATTATCAAAGAGTCAATTTAAAATTCGGGCGACCAAAAGACTTAAGACACGAACACGAGTTGTTAAATACTGCTTTCACGCAGACTAAACAGCCACTGAAGGAAATCTTAACGTAACCTGTCGTCATGAAATGATCACACATTAACTTTAAAAAGAAAAAAAAGAAATAATGTAAGTGACTGACTATCTTGCGATTTGATTTACAGTAAAGATTGCATTTCTGTACAACTCTGCCGAGAAAACACATGATGCTTACCATGTTGCGTTTCTTTTTTTGGCAAAACCGAAAAAAAGGAAAAGTGGGATAAAGTTAAGGGCATTATATCATTTTACCTTGACACATATACATGACTCTTGGTCCAAAAAAAAAAAAAAAAAAAAAAAAAAAAAAAAAAAAAAAAAAAAAAAATAAAAAAAAAAAAAAAAAAAAAAAAAAAAAAAAAAAAAAAAAAAAAAAATAAAAAAAAAAAAAAAAAAAAAAAAAAAAAAAAAAAAAAAAAAAAAAAATACCTAAAAAATATTAT
>JAHXMU010000026.1:1050239-1113540 GCA_019455685.1 Philornis downsi
AAAAAAAAAAAAAAAAAAAAATACCTAAAAAAATTGTGGTTAATGCAAAGCAATGACATAATTGCATACTAATCTAAAATGAGATCATGAAGACTTTTGTCATTGTGGTTTAAAAATATTTTTTTTCCCCCGAAAAACTTCCAACGTAAAAGCGAGACAACACTAACGGCAAACATGCTAGTAAATTAAAGCAGTTTACTTAATCTAAATGGTGCTTGGCTGTGGTAGGTACCGCGTGTGGGTTGTTATGAGTGCAGTTATTAGAACCCCGAAAAAAAAAAAATAAAGTGGAACGATTTTTAATGGTTACTCACTCGCCATTTCTGAGGCTTAAAGAAACTTTAACACATTCTAAATAATATACGAAACTGTTGTTTATTTTATGGCCGTGGCTTAAAACTCAAAAACAAAAAAAAAAAAAAAAAACAACGCAAATTGATGGCTGTCAAAGTTGCAAGCAAACAAACAGACAGAGACGGACAGTTAAACACCCAAGATTTCAGGTACAATTTGGTGTAGGTGTCAGTTTGTGTCATGACCAAAAAATGAATTTCTAAAAATTGGCAAAAAAAATTTGCTTAACTTGAACTCAAATATTTTGCCAAAAACCCACAATATGTATGGAGCCAAGCATACGCATATAGTGATCTAATCTGTCATAATCTTTGAATTTTTATCACTCTATAATTGCTTACAATCAAATTGTTGATTTGTTGTTTTTCCGTTTTTTTCCCCCAACCGCTTCCATCTCAAATTGTCTGAGAGAGTGAACAATTGATTTGTCTCAACAATTTGGCAACTGTCTATCCCATTTAATCTAACCACAATGTGATTGTAATTGCTATTCTTTGGAGAGGCTGTTAAACTATTAATGGCTGAGATTATTGGTTTCGAGATAAAGACAAATATTGTTATTGCTTCGAAATGACATCAGGTGGGTTTCACGACGTTTTTGATGTGTTGACTTTATTTTGGTTGATTATGCTTAAAGTACCATAAAATCGCAAGTTGTGGTTGGAGTTTTTTTTTTTGTTTGGGTTTTTGGCTCTTTAAGGTTTTTTGGCTTTTTTTTAGGTTTATGAAACATTTCACAGCGATTTAGTTTTGACATTAAGGGTGTGTTTGTGCCATTAATTTGCTTGTGGCTGTCTAATAAGTTACGAAAAATTACTGTGGAAATTTCGTTGACAAATTGACAATGGGTAATAAGTGGAAAATAGATTAGATGATTAATCTAAAAGTGACTGAAATATGTGATAAGTAAGTACATATTGGAAATATTTTTAAGAAGTAAGTTGAGTTAAGTTTTAAAAACAACATTCCCAACAGCCCTTTCATTTCATGAAAGAGATATGGTAGGACTTCTCACATGTCAGTGAGCTTAAACGCATTCTATTTTTGGACTCACTAAATGGAATTTGTAGTTGAATGACCATTCCGAATATCACAGTTTGAGAAGTATTATATTTACCGGTCTTGCCAATTATTCGACTGCTCGAATTGTGCATCCAATTGTGACAAGAGGCTGCATAACGCTCCACGACTATGACAATGACAGATGGCTGTACGCGCGATTGAATCCGCGGTTATGCGAACGGTAGTCATGAATGAGATATGGTAGGATTTCTCACATTCAGTGAGCTTACACGCATTCTATTTCTGGGCTCACTAAATGGGATTTGTAGTTGAATGACGATTCCGAATATCACAGTTTGAGAAGTATTATATTTACCGGTCTTGACGATTATTCGACTGCTCGAATTGTGCATCGACTGCTCGAATTTTTCGTCTAATAATGACAGATGGCTGTATAACGATCAAACTTTGACAGTTGCCTGTATGCGGAATTGAACCCGCCATCATGTGAACGGTAGTCGAGTGTACTAATCAATGCTCTACGATCGATGACAAAATTTACTTTTACTAATTGGTAATAAAATAATTCTTTCTTTTGTATTTAAAAAAGACTGTTATTCACATCAAATCACCCCGTCAAGGTATACGGTTTTGACGATTATTCGACTGCTCGAATTTTTCGTCTAATAATGACAGGTGGCTGCATAACGATCAAATTTTGACAGTTGCCTGTATGCGGAATTGAACCCGCTATCATGTGAACGGTAGTCGAGTGTACTAATCAATGCTCTACGATCGACCACAAAATGTACTTTTACTAATTGGTAATAAAAGAATTCTTTCTTTTGTATTTAAAAAAGACTATAACTGATGTCAAATAACCTTGTTAAGGGATATGATTGAGCTGGTTCTTCAAAGTTGATTCTCCAAAGTTTTGGTGGTCAAATTCGAGAGTACCAGTTCGCTAAATAATCAGCCATCACATACGAGATGTGTTCAAAAAAAAAAGGTGAATTTTCAAATTTCGCAGGCTACGTAAATTCGACTTTTGATTATCATTATCTTTTTATGTTTGTACACTCGTCTCGAAAATATGTTGACGATTTTATCCATATAGCATGTTTAGTTTGTTTGTGAGAGGCATAAATAAGATAAGAGTTTTGCATGTTCGGCGATTTTCAGCTATCGAAAAAACAATGGATTGAAAATGGCATAGGAGAATCGATGTCAGTGAAATCGTTGCCATGAACAAAAAATTCGGATTTTGACAGTCTTCATCTTGGAGAATTTTTTATTGAGATTTGAGCCTGCATCAATAGAAGATCCATCTCAACTCTCGTCAAAAAGTTGACCATAGATAACACCATTTGTTCGCTGACTGGGTCTCGGAGCGTTTGAAAGAGGACACGAATTATGGCCCACGAATCATTTTTACCTCATCTTACGTTAACAAACAAATTTGCTGTATATGGGACAGCACCAATTAGATCACATCAATGATAATTCTGTGGTCACAACCCTTAACAGCCTAAGTCTCTTTTTCAATATTTTCAGTACAGGAGTTAAAAGTTTTGAATCTTCACTGAAAATCAGGAGAAGGTGTTTTTTAGAAAACTTTGCTACAGATTCCAAGGAAACGAATTTCTTTACTTAGTTGTTAACAAAAAATAGTTGTTTATTATCGCAGTCAAAAGATATTATTGAAAGAGGCACTTAGGCTCTTATGAATTGTTGAACGAAAGAAAGTCAAAAAGTTCAAGTTGAGTTGGGCTATTATTCCAGATTAAATAAAAAACTTCAAGTGCGCCTAAATTGACATAAATTATTATTCTATGTCAAAATATTTCAGATTCAGAGCTTAACTCAAGTTAGGAAAATAAGATTGGTTTTTTGGATTAACGACTTAAGTTGATTTAGGCAATGATGAAAAAATAATGTTTATATTTGTTGTAATCCTAAATTGACTTAGGCAGTTATGCCAAAACAGTCATTTAGAAAAATAACTTAAGCTATTAGGTTTTTTAGGATTAATTGCCTTCCAAGAAGAGATACAAACATGAAAAATTTAGAGCAAATAAATTTAGATACGCTGAATACGATGGTGCTAATAACTCAATTGTGTCCTAACTCGAGTTAGGCTGTTACGGGTTGTGACCACAGAATTAATTTCCTTTGGCCCAAACTGAACGAGATGATCATGGACGGCATGTGGCTGTAGCAAGACGGTAGTATTTGCCACGCAGCAGTATTTGCACAGGAGACATTCTACATGAATGGTTTGGGAATATCAATATCTCCCGTTCAGGTGTTGTGAATTGGGTACCAAAGTCCTGTGGTAGACTTTTTCACAGGAGTTTTTTGAAGTCGTAGGCCGTAGATATTGCATACCGTCTACCTAATTTGTAAAATATGTGTTAAAGAGAAGTTCTATCTTGATATGTAGTACGATTTCGTTTAAGTAAGTGATGTCATTGAAAAATACAGAAATTTCGGTCAGAAAAACTAACTTACATATAACTTTAGTCGGGAAGGAAATAAAAAAATGGCCAAAATTATAATTTCAGAAGACGTCCGCTAAGAAATTATAGGCGAACAGCTAATTTTTTATGAAATCGTCCAATTTATATGTGCGGTGCCCCAAGACAATACAGTGCATTTTTATCCACAGAATTAAGTAGTTTATGCCTGATGTATGCTAAATTATATTGAAATTTGTGCAATTGGAGTAAAAGTACGAATCTAAAAATATGTGTGGGTTAAATTCGGTAATTTGTATGGGAGATACGAAACAAGACATGGTTACCTATTTGATTTTTTCTAAATTTTTTTCCGAGAACCATAATGCAATGTAATTACATTTAAGTAACGACAGTCTTCGGATTTTTTTTGGGAGATTACTGTAAAAAAAATTAAATTTTGATAAAATGGAAGGAAGCACCAGAACGGCGTTTGGCATTTATTGCATTCCGTTTTAATTTTGTTAAATATAAATCTAAGAATATATGGGCTATGGGAGGTGCCAGAAGGGGCATATTTTACTGGCTGATTTCTCTCAACTTTTACAGAGAATAAGCAGTTAATAAAGAGTATTAGACAAATTACAATCTACTGCAACCTATTATCTAAAAAAAACTATAGATGAAAGATTGAGTTTTTGGAAAATTTAACAATTTATGTGGCAGCTACCACAAAGGGCTTGGCAATGCACATCCGTTTTTGCTTTAAGATCCTATTTTGCCAAATGCTCCGCGGTAGCAAATCTGACTGAATTTAGTTCAGTTAATTGAAAGATATTAACTTGATTAATCGCTAATCATTGATATGGAAGGTACCGGAAACTGTTTTTTTTTAACTTCCGCTTAATATTAAAAACCAAGCCAATGAACAACAACTTAAATTACTGCAGTATCCGAATAAAGACTTACAGAGGAAAGATTTCAATTTAGAGAAGCGTTTATTTTAAAACTTTCCTAATACAGGGTGGGCCATATGGGTGTTGACGGTTTGAATATTCAATTAAAAAAAACTACGAAACATAAAAAAAATATATTTGTATTTTTAAAAAGTAGAAGCATGGGAATTTTTAAGACTTAAAAATAATGTTGTCCAAATGGTTTCCCTCGGCTGCTTGACACTCTTGGAACCGAAGTCGCAAATTTTGGAAAACTCGTTGAAAAGTTGTTCTCGGTATTTTGTTACTTTCCTGAATAATGTTCCTCTTCAACTGCTCTAAATTGGTCGGATTATTCTCGTAGACCACCGATTTGAGGTTGCCCCATAGAAAATAATCGCATGGAGAGAGATCGGGGCTACGTGGGGGCCATTCAATATCCCCCCTTTTCGAAATGAGTTTTCCAGAAAAACTTGACAAAGTTAAGTCGGTTATTGGCATCATCGGGTTTTAATTCTTGGACTATCTGAATCTTATAAGCCTTCAAATGCAAATCACGTTTCAAAATTCGTCGTAAAGTTGTTCTTTTGACATCCAAAGACTGACTTCTCTTACGTGTTGACTGTTGCGGATTTCGCTGAACTGAAACACGAACACGCTCCACAATGTCGGCTGATCTTGCAGAAACTGGGCGAACACGAACCGTAATTGGTACTGTTGAGTCGGTTGTTTCGAACATTCTGATCCATTTTCGTATCACATTGGCGCTTGGAACTTCACTCAAATCATGTAAACCGTGTTCATGCCGATACAAACGTCGTGCAGTAATCACTGATTTATTGTTTTCGTAATACGCTCGGACACAAAATACACGCTGCACTCCCGTGTACGGCTCCATGGCGACTAAATTTCCAGGAACAACATATCCCCCCGCCATCCCGCGCCGCGCGTTACCGAGAAATTGAAGAATTAAATCGCCAACACTCATATGGCCCACCCTGTATAAAATAGTCCCAACTGATCGTGCTTACCACCGAAATACTCTTTTAACGTTGTATGTGTGAACAAAAACCATTACAAAATAACAGGAAACGCACGTGCTTTCGATTATTTCGCCAGGGCCAGTGTACCCGGGCAACACTTTGAAATTCCCTTTCATCATGAACATTTGTCAGTTGTAGAAATTGTTTCGGAACGAATTCCACATGTTTCACATCGTCTTATCTTGGACAGTAAATCATGAATATGCCACAAGTTTATGATGACGTTTTAAAGCCCCTTAGTTGAAATAGTGTTCTAGACATACGATGAAACAGTTTTCTGTTTAACCATAGTAATGGTCGTTGCCATAAATTAAATCCAAAAAAAAAAAAAAAAAAGAAATAAAGAAGAACAAGAACAAGATATTCAAGATATTGAATTCAGCTGATTTCAATGAAGATTTGTTTTATATTCTCACCGTATTCCATCACTTTCAGTTTAATGGTTTTTGGACGAGTGACCTTGAATGTTATCTGTTTTGTTTTTCTTTTTTTGATTTTGAAGGGCTACAAAGTTTCAGATTTTCCTTTCTCTCTAGATATGAGCATTTTGCAAAACATTGTTAAAAAATTATAAGACGATTATTTGCTATATTGCTATATTTTGATGACGGCATTTGTTGTTATTTAGTTTTTTATTTCAGTTTTTTTTTTAGTATTGAGCCAGAAAACGTGACTACTAAGAGAAACCAAAATGAAAATGAAAAATTTGTAAAACCAAAATGAAATTATATGAATGGCAAATGATATTTATGCATAATGCTGGCACAAAAATTGCCTTGCTATCAAAATGAATGCATTGAAATTATGTAAATCTTTGTGTTCCAATAAAATATAAAATCTTCCATAATAGTTTAATAAAAAAAAAAAGAAATTTAAATTTGAACGGTATGTTGGATTTGCAAGGAATTTTGTTAATATTATTCAAATGTTGCAAAATTTGAAGTTGTTTTGCAATATATATGTAATATTATATAATTTTCACTGAATTCAACATAATATTTTTAGAAAAAAAATTGATTGTTTATTGCACATCCATTTCACATTACGATTTCGTTTAAGTAAGTGATCTTAAAGGAGAAATATAGAAATTTCGGTCAAAAAACCTGACTTACATATAACTTTAGTCGGGAAGGAAATAAAAAAATGACCATCCATTTCACATTAATTTTGTTCTCGCAATTGTGTCTTAAGTCTTTTGTTTTGATCAGGTAAATAAAACCTTAAGCAGATCATTTTTTTATTTCAATTTATCACATTAAAAAACGTAATCTTACTGAATATATTAGATATTCAACTAAGTTACCGCTGTTTGCCAATAGATGGCGCCAGCTGTAAGTGCTAGTACATTCTGCCATAATCTAAACGTCCTGAGCCAAGTTTAGACATATGGTAAACATACCGCCTCTGCACCATAGTAATTTTCTTTTGACGTCATATTCTTTTAGTTGTATTGATATGTACGATTTTGTGCCAAATAATCGTTATATGCGGGAAGTATTGATTGTCTTCTTTCAATCGAAGAAAACGGAGCTTCAACGGAGAACGAAGAACTTCAAAACGTTTACGGAGATGCTGCTTTAAGTGATATAACATGTTGACATTGGTTCCATCGCTTTAAAGACGGTGATTTTAATGTTAAAAACACTGAATTGACGGCATTGCTTGAAAGGGATTCATGTCAAACACAAGTAGAGCTTGTTTCAGTATTAGAAGTTATCCGGCAAGCAATTTCCAAGCGATTGCATGCACTGGGAATGATTCAGAGGCAAGGAACTTGCGTTCCTTATGAGTTGAAGCCAAGGGACGTCGAGCGTGAACAACTGCTTTAGCGACAAAAAAAAGACAGTCGTTTCTTTATCGTATTGTAACGGGTGATTGAAAAATTGGTTCATTACAGCAATCCAAAGAGAATAAAGTCATGGGGGCTGTCCGATCATGCTTCTACGTTGTCGCCTCGACCGAATATTCACGCTGCGAAGGTTATGCTCTGTATTTGGTGAGACCAGGTCGGTATTATTTATTACAAGCGGCTAAAACCCAGAAAAACTACCACTGGGGATCGGTATCGACTTCAAATAATGCGATTGAACTGAGCTCTGCGCGAGAAATGCCCACAATACGCGGAGAGGCACGAAAAAGTGGTTGTTCAGTATGACAACGCTTGGCCTCACGTGGCCGAGCCCGTTAAAACCTACCTGGAAACGCTGAAATGAGAAGTCTTACCCCATCCGTCACATTGTCCAGATATTGTGCCGTACGATTATCACTTGTTCTGTTTGATGGCACACGGTCTGGCTGACCAGCAGTTCCACTCATATGACAACATCAAGGAATGACCAGATTCGTGGATGGCCTTAAAAGATGAACAGTTTTACTGCGGCGTAATTCGAGTTTCGCCAGAAAGATGGAAAAAAGTAGTAACTAACGATGGCCAATACTTTCAGTGAATCATATGTAAACATGATTTCATGATAAAGTTGAATTTTTATAAAAAAAAAAAAAAAAAAATCAGCGAAACCCCAGTTGTGCAACTGATAAATAGGACGAACTCTATTTCATTATATTTAGCCACAGAATCCCGCTATTTCCATTAGCGTTTGTATAGAGTCTTTGCTGCTGAAAAACATTTTCCTTTTTTATTTTAATTACAAGAAATTTGTTATGGAAAACTATTTCACCAATCACAAGAACAAGATCTAAACATTTAGTTGAAGTGGCTATGATGGGATTTTGCATTGCGGATTCAAATATTATAAGAAATTAAGTTCAAATGCTCAGTTGCAAAACTCTCTGTGGGACATGTCAAGCAAATGGTGACTGCATGTTTCTCAAATAACAAATTAGTCCAATGGAAACGAAATTCACAAGAAAAGAGGGTTTTCGCAAATTTTCAATTTGAAATATTGAAAATGGGATCCACTAATTACACAATGTTCAGTCTCAAAACTCTTGGTGGGACATGGCAAGCACACGATGACTTCATGTTTGTCAAATAACAAATTGGTCCAATAGAAACAAAATTTCTACATGAACCTCTCAGGAAAAGGGGTTTTTTTTTAAATTTTCAACTTGAAATATTTAAAACGGGAGCCGCTTATAATACAAGTTCAAAACTCTTTGTGAGATATGGCAAGCAAATAGTGACTGCATGTTTCTCAAATAACAAATTGGTCACACGAACCTCTCAGGAAAAGGGTTTTTTTTCGAAGTTTTCAACTTGATATATTCAAAACGGGAGCCGCTTACAATACAAGGCTCAGTTTCTTGTATTATAAGCGGCTCCCGCTTATAATGGCGATTACAAGTTTCTCAAATAACAAATTGGTCCAATAGAAACAAAATTTCTATACGAACCCCTCAGAAAAATGCATTTTTTTTCAAATTTTCAACTTGAAATATTTAAAACGGGAGCCGCTTATAATACAAGGTTCAGTTTCAAAACTCTTTATGGAGTATGGCAAACAAATGGTGACTGCATGTTTCTCAAACAACAAATTGGTCCAGTAGAAACAAAATTTCTATAAGAACCCCCCAGAAAAACGTTTTTTTTTCGAAATTTTCAACTTGAAATATTTAAAACGGGGGCCGCTTATAATACAATGCTCAGTTTCAGAACTCTTTGTGGGATATGGCAAGCAAATGGTGACTGCATGTTTCTCAAATAATGGTCCAATAGAAACAAAATTCCCAGGAGAAGAGATTTTTTCCCAAATTTTCAATTTGAAATTTTGAAAAAGGGATCCGCTGATTACACAATGCTTAGTTGCAAAACTCTCTGTGGGATATGGCATAAAAATGGTAAATGGAATACAGTTTGAACTGCTTATTTAGTATAGGAAGGCTATTTAAAATTGTTTGCATTTATTAATGTTTTTAATTTTTGCCTTTCTGAGGCTTTTCAAAGAGCCCTCATGCCAGCTAGAACTTCAGACGAGAGCATTTACATATAATATGTAAATATTTCCCCCCCAGGAAAACATGAAGTTTCAACAAAGATAAAGTGTGATATAGCATGCAATGACCACCATACACTTGTCGTTTCCACCGCATACGAAAGTTATCCAAGAAAATCCCCAATAATATTTATGTTTAAATTAGCCCTAATTATTCGTTTCTCCTTTTTTTATTCAGTTCTCTATCATTGTATTCAGTTTTAATTAAAGGCTTCATTAGGCCCGAAGATTGCGTCTTTAGCCGCCGGTTGAATGTCTTATTCATTTCCGATATCTGTTCTCTGTTCTCAGCTTCTGCATTTCTACCGAAAATCATCACTTAAAAGCAATGTGTTAATTGTTGGGGGGAGGGGGTTTCTTTATCATTGATAACAGAATTTTGAAATGGGTTTCTGTGGTTTCCACGACTTTCAAGCTAAGCGTTATTGATTTATGCCGAATACTGGTTTAGGACTATTTTCAATATTTCTCTCTTAATTCAAGCATTTAGCTGCTGATAATCAGCATCGGAGGTCATTCATTGTTACTCAAATTTTTGAAGAAGAAATAAAAAAAAACGGTAGCGTTTTTGCCTTTTGCTTTATTGAATCTATTAATTTTTTTTTGTATACAATAGAAAATGATACTACACATGACATCTGAAATGATTTTAATATTGTTTGTTTTTTTGTTTTTGTTCAATAGTTGTTTATAAAAAAAAAATATAAATAATTTCTTTAAACAAAATTACGTTAGCTAACATTTAAAAGCTTTCAACATTGCCAAAGAGCATTAACAGAGGACGGATGGGGGTGATGACTTCATAAAGCGAAACAGGTTTGCGAAATTGCGTTTTTGTATGTGATATCTTTTGTTTACTCTGGTCTGAGAAATAAGTAACAATTTTGCACAAAATCAACTTTTAATGTTGTTCATAATACATTGGAAATTATAAAATTGGATAAACCAACACGTGTGTTTTGGAATATCCTGTAATCATGCCTCAAAATGTATCAAAGAAATTTTGCTTTTAAATTTTTCCCCAGTGAAGCGTTATTTTTTGATGAAACCACGCTTTAAAATGTGAACTTCTTATTTGTAATGGTGACTGATGAAAACTTTTTCCAGCAAACTTTCTGTAAGCAAATTTGAATTTGCAATAAATGGTTATGATCCTATAAAATTTGTTTATAAGAAGACCCATTATTTATATCCAATTCAACACCAAGAGTTTTGTATGTCTGGAAATAACTTTAAATTCTTTTCTTTTAGATATTTAAAATAAATAATTTACATATTTACATAATTGTTGTGAGGTACTCGTATGTTATGTCAATTCTTAGTCTGTGATGATTTATATGTTCATAGACCTAAATAAATGAAATGAAATAGAAAATTTAACCATTTGATAAGGGGGCATTAACAAGTAATGAAAGTGGATCATTTATGACAATGACAAGTGAATAAAATCGTAGTCGAATTGCAGGATTAATGGTCAAGATGGTTTTGCTATAAGTTTGGTAGGATTGACAGGAAATCATCTGTTATCAGCTGTTTTCCTATAGCCAACTTCTTAATACGTAATTCGTAATTCATATGAAGTTAATAATTAGACCTCCTGAAGGAAGCAGTCACCACGCCCGCTTTGATCCATAGAAGTGATATTGTATATCATCAGGACATCGCCGAGCAGTACACATCAATAATGAATCGCCAGAAGTTCCGAGAACTTGATTTGTATGCTTTTACGTATCCACCGTACAGTTCGGATCTAAAACCATGCGTTTCTGTCTATGGCGAATGATTTTGCTAGTGGAAAATTCGATTCAAAAGAAGCTTGAAAAAATAGACTGTTTTTTGTCATCAATGGCAAGGGTTTCCATGATAGAAACATTATGGAATTAACTTCAAAATGTCAACAAGTTAGCAAAGAAAACAGTACAAATTACGCCTCAGCGCCGCATGGCATTATAGAGGCTAGTTGGCAAAATAATTGCATTAAATTTGTTTGTATATTAACAATAGTTTCAATACAAAATACAAACGCATTTATGAAAAATCAAATTTCCTGACATGTACTTCAAAACTCAAAATTCATACCAGAAGCTCTTCGATATTTTGCAATAAATACCCTTTCATTGACGATTTAAATAATGAAAGTGTTTCTAGTGATTTTAACTGTTGTGGTAAAATATTGTACTGACTACTACCAGAATGTTCTGTACGCTGTTTTGTGGTTTCGGATCGACACATAGCTAGTCTTAAATTGTCATTATTTCTCGTGTTGAAAATATACTGGTTTTGGAGAAAAATTTACAGTGTGATGGCCAATACTATGCAAGCATTTAAAAACATATATTAGCAATTTTAATTTATAACAACCATATACTGGCAAAACTGTTGGAAAAATATTTCTATACAGAGAAGGCGTACAATATGAAATTGGCAAGTTCACTACACCTTTTAGTGCTATATTCTATTGCCGCTGGAGTGATTTTAATTCAGAACACTTTTTATAACCATACATAATGGCTAAATAGTTATAATGACTTTGAACTAAAGCTTGAAATATTAGAAACTTACTATTTCGATCAAATTTGTTTCTAAATTTATACAATAAACCTATGGCAGATGATACTGTAGACTTCAGATACTCTATATGCAGTGTCCAAAAAAAGATTACTTTGAAAATATAATCCCAAATATTTAACTGAATTAACTTTTGGAATTTCTTCCCCATCTACATATATATTAAAGCTGTCGTTGAATCGACAATGTAAGGAAATGTAAGGAAAAGTTTATTAACAAACAAATACTGTATTAATAGACTTGCTCCTCGTTTTATGTAAGGCTTCACAGCCATTTCATATTTATATGGTTAAAAAATACACAAACATTTTACCTGAAAAGTTAATATTTTTCAAGGCATTTATATACAGAGAAAATAACAAGGGGCCCCAATAGACTTCCTTGGGGGACTTCATGCTCCACTGGTTGCAAAGTACTTTTACTATCAAAAATTTGTACAAATTGTAGCTGCTTCGTCAAATAGCTTTTCAAGAGAAAAGGTTCTTTGTCATGCACACCATGACCAATCAGATCAAACGCTTCTGACAAATCATAAAAAACTCCAGCTACACCCCTATACCCGTCATCATCCAACGACTTACATATGAAATTTTGCACATTAACTGTTGCCTCCTCTGTTCCATAACCTTTTCTAAAACCATATTGAAAATCATTTAACAAATTGTTATCTTGGAAGTATGTAAAGAGTTATATATGCAAAATATGTTCAAAAACATTGTCTGTAATGGACAATATTGATATTGGATGAAATTTATCAAATGAAGGTAGATATTTCTTCCTTAAATATTGGTATAATTTTAGGGATTTTTAAAATTTCGGCATATACTGAACTGTAAATTATATAATTAAAGATGTTAACCAAACGTGGAGTCACAATATCAGCACATACCTTAAGAATTTTTGCCGAAATGTTATCATGACCCGGACTTTTTCCCAATATTAAACTGGATATGATATTTCTCATTCCATCAAACGTAGTTATTCTAGCTTGAAATCTGCTATTACAGTTTGTTAATGTTCTCAAGGCATGACACGCATCCAAAGGGAGTTGTATTATTCGTCCTTTTAATTCATTGACTGAATTTACAAAATAAGCATTCAACATTTCAGCTTTCTGAAAATTATCTGCAACAAATTCACCATCGACATTTTCTATATTTATTTGCTTGTCTAATGCTCTTCTAAGTGTCCCATTAATAAAAACCAAAGATTTCCTAGGATCGTTTCTCACACTAGCCAGATTGTCAACATATTAATTGTTCATAGAACAATTGTAAGCTATTTTAATATTATTGCTAATCCTTCTCAATTTTACCTCAATATTTCTGGCTGACTTTGTCCTTTTAACCTAAATAAATACAGGGTGGCGCAATAGAACGTGCATATTGCATCATCTTTTTTTGCGGGGTAGAAAAGGCGCGGGCGGGGGGCGCCTACATCGTTGGGTTGGCAGGCTCATGGAGTTGTAGTCGCTATGAATCACTTCGACGGGAAGCGTCGCGCTACTAGGCGACTATATTGTGCTGAATATGGACTACGGCGAATTAGTGAAGCTCCGAGTGCTAATTTAATTAAAATATGGGTAAAGCGTTTTGAAGAGACCGGTTCAACATTTAAACCACAAGCAACTGGTCGCTCAAGAACATCTAGGACCGAAGACAATGTTGAGAGAGTTATGGAGTCAGTACGAGGAAATCCACAAACGTCGACTCGCAAGGAATCGCCTGTCTTACAATTAACGCGACGAAGTTTGCAACGAATTTTAACATTGGATCTTAAACTGCATCCATATAAGCTGCAATTAACACAAGAATTGAAAGAGTCTGACTTCATAGCAGGGCTCGCATTTGCTAATGAAATGCTTAATCGATTTTCCAATTTTGACAATATCCTTTTCGCTGACGAGGCTCATTTCCTTATGAATCGGTTCGTAAACTGTCAAAATTGTCATTACTGGAACAGTGAAAATCCCAAAATCAAACACCAGAAATCATTGCTTAGTCCTAAAGTGACAGTATGGGCAGCAATCTCTGGCAGAGGAATAATTGATCCTTTTTTCTTCGAAAATGCGCGGGGCCAAGACGTCACAGTTAATACGGAACGCTATGTTGAAAGAAATTGAAAGTTCAAGAATAGTGAATTCCAGAACTTGGTTCCAACAAGATGGAGCTACCTGTCACACATCAAATGACTCCATGGCGGTGGTGAAGCAGATGTTCCCTGGCAGACTGATTTCGAAAAGTGGTGATATCCCATGGCCCCCACGTAGTCCAGACTTGACGCCTCTTGACTTTTTTTTTTGTGGGGATACCTCAAACATCAAGTCTACAGTAATAATCCAAGAAACATCGTTCAGCTCAAGGAGAATATCCGTGGTGAAATGGCAGCCATTACACCGGTATTACTGTAGAAAGTTTTCAATAATTTTCGTTTGCAGTTAGAGGAGTGCCGTCGTAGAGAGGGTCACCATTTAGATGATGCTATTTTTAAAAAATAAACTCCATTTATTACTCTACAATGCCTTAGATTTATTTTAACCATACCTTTTGTATTTAGTTTTTAATCTATTTTTTAAATATGCACGTAAATAAAGTCTTCAATTTATTTTCTTGATTTTGGTAGAGCAAGTATTCTTTGAGCGATAGTTCTCATCATCTTCATTAGCATTGTATTCAAGTTAAAATGTGTAAACTTATATTACGGTTAAATTTAAAATTAATCTAAAATGACTTCCAATTTATATTTCAAAAACTTGAAATGAGCTCTTCCCAAAACTTTCACACTTATACTTATTATAATTTACCCTCTTAACAGTTACAGTTACCTTAATTCGGGTTTAAATATTAAAATTAAGTTCAATTAACAAATAAATTAAAAATCCAAATGGTTTGAATCATTAAGCAAAACTAAATTTCATCGGTAATGCGAGGGTTTTATTTTCCTCCGCCCTGTTTGTGCCTCAGTGCAGTGTATCATTCCGTCTGTCTGTTATATTTCATTGGCTTTGAATTTTAACAAAACTGAAAATTGCATATCTCATCTATCTGGCCATTATGTTTCCCTCTGTTTCATTGTTGCCAAAAAGGTTACTAAAATTAATACATCTCCATACGATAATATCAATTTAAAAAATGAGCTCATGCCGGGTTTTATAAACAAAAAGAAACTAAATCAAAAATATTGTTAAACTCACACTGAGATTATGAAATAAAGTTGCGAAATGACTTAATGTCGGCAGACATGCGTTAAATGTTTGACACAATTTCCTGAGTATGGAATCACTGAATGCATAATTTATATAAATCAGAGATATTTTTTAAATATGACGTTGGTCGTAAATGTTTTATTAAAATATTGAAATGTATTAAGAAAAACCAACAAGATTCTAGTGATCATAAATATAAATATATTTTGGATAGCTCGGTCAAGGCAAATGCTTAGAGAAAATCTTTTTAGGCAATGCATTAAGTAGAAAATTTAAATTAGAGCACTTTTAGCACTGGTTTTTAACGATACCTTAATGGGATTCTGTGGTTTAAATTATAAAGAAAATTTTACACATATCAAGTTGGCAGAAAACCCCGAAAATCGTGGTTATTCCAAAGAGGTGATTTTTTTAACTATCGCCAAGTTAGTGACATTTTCCTTAAAAGCCATAACAAGCCTAATCTGTAAATTACAAGCTTTTAACAAATGCTTTTAATAAATACAGTAAAGTTATTTCAACTTATACTATCATCACAATGTTGAGCAAATATAATAATATCTTGTCACTCGATTTGTAAATCCTTTGGATTTATTTGACGACTAGTGCTTCACTGAACAAGTCACGGAATTCAGCAACTCTGGAGAAGTATACTGAAGAGAAAATGGCAAATCTGCTGTCTGAATTGGTATCTTCTATGGAGAACTTGTTCGTAATTTGAAAAATTCAACACTGGCGCTTACAAATTCGAAATATCATGATTGAATGTCCTGTAAAAATATATCTCATAAAATGTCATTGGAAATTTATTTAGAGAAAAATTTGCGCGATCATAAAAATATACGAAACTTCGCAGCATTTTCATAGTTTACAAATGCCCACACATAGTAAACATTTTATGAAAAAGTCATCCAAATCCAAAAATCACATTTTTGTATCACTGTGTAATTCATTAGAGTTTAGAATTAATTTTCTATGTCCAGGTAAAGGAAACTGAAGTTAGACATTTTCAAGAAATCTAATAATACGCGGTAAATACTGTATATTTAAACGCCAAATACTATATATTAAGCATATGCTCGTATATTAATTATACCTTATTGTTTAAAATTGTCTGGCAATCCTTTGTCTGCAATATTGAGTTTTCCCTAAAGGAATTATAGAATACATACCTGTAAAGAAAAGATAAAGAACATTGATTAGAATTTGTTGGGAAAAATTTACATAAAAATCAATATGACATACATAATAGATCATAATTGTTATCATATAACATACTGCCACCATCTGTGGCAACAGGCTGAGGAAATAAACAGAAGACTTAAGAAACAAACTTTTGAAAAAGAATTTTAGAATGTTGTTGTGCCTTTGTCACAGAGGAGTCATGGCACCATTTCGGAATAATAATCATCATTACCAGAATGTTAGCCATCCGAAGCCATCATACGAGGTGTGTTCAAAAAATATAGTGAATTTTCAAATTTCGCGAGCTACGTACATTCGACTTTCGATTATTACTTTTTTTTATGTTGGTACACTCGTCTCGAAGATATGTTGACGGTTTTATCCATATAGCATGTTTTAATTTGTTTGTGAAAGGCATAAATAAGGCAAGTGTTTTGCGTGTTCGGCGATTCGGTTTTTATCTCCTCAAAAATATCAAAAATTCTACTCATTCTTATTCATTGTTGCGGTATTCTGAAAACGTTATAAATAATTATACTGATTGGTGCTTAAATTTTCAAGTGTGTTGAATGTTTTACACCATGAACAAAGCTATTTGGATCTATTAGTTCTCCTTAAGATAAATTCCAAGACGTTGTTTATGTTCCCCGCCACACAGTGAGATTCTAAGTGCAAAAAGTCTATTTTTCGACTGTAAAATATTAAAAATGTAATGATGCAATTTTGTACGGAATTGTTTAGTTAAGAGAAATTCTTCATTGCTTTTTTGAAAAAAATAATTTTTTGTCGCAAAATAATTACTTAAAAATGCTTGGGAGAAGTAGAGCGCAAAACGACTAAGATTTTAATGCAACTTGAGGGCCTGTATATGCATATTTGTTATTCGTTTAACTATTTTATGTCATGATGTTCTAAAAATATGATATTTTGCGATTCTTTAAGAAAAAAAGACAACTGGATAGCATAAATAGTTTCGAAACTATTTAAATTAAAAAAACGCCCTAGGAATTTCAGTGTTCTAAGTTTTCCTTGGATGAAAAAAAGGTTAGCTTCGGCGACCTCCATGCTCTGACTGCAATAAAATGAAGGAAGGGAGTATATTATTGCGATTTATAGACGAAAATACTTAAATTATTTCATATTGCTGAACAAAGTTATAAATTTTATGAAAAAAGTCACAAGAAAGAAAGTTTATGGAGTGCATTCTTCACATTGCCTACAATAAACCATTTCAAAAGTGGTCGGCGCTCGAAAACGAACATAAGACTATGAAACAAGAAAACAAAGTCCGAATTCACAACGCATTTAAAGACCATATGCATTTACGTGTTGATGAGGTTCAGCAAGGCACTGGGACCTCCAACGACGGCAACACCTCAAGACGTTTTTTTTTTCCAATCCGTCACTTGTAGCTGACATGACTGAAGTTGAAGAGGAATTAATTGATAGGTTTCGCATAATATTACAAATAATCACATGTGACCGAAATATTAATTCTTCGAAGTTTAAAAATTACACGCGGGATACGGCGAAACTTTACGTCGAAAAATACAGCTGGTATTATATGCCAGTAACTGTGCACAAAATATTAATGCATGGAAAAGAAATTATCGATGCAGCTACTCTTCCTATTGGTATGCTATCCGAAGGGGCAGAAGAAGCGCGCAACAAGGATTATAGAAAATATAGACTGATGTTTTCAAGAAAATGCAATAGAATGGCAACTAACTCTGATGTTTTCAACCGTCTCTTGGTGTCATCAGATCCTTTTCTTAGTAAAATAAGGCGTCAACCTCGTAAACAACATTTGGAATTAGATAATATTGTAAAAGAAATGATAGATGAATAAGTAAATAAGTTTCCTTACACTAATTAACTAACTAACTAACTATTTTATTTTAGACAATCCTACTAAATATTTTTACAGAAAATAAGTTAGGCGGGTAGTGGGTGAAATGGTTATATTTTCTGAGTAATATAGGCGATGGGCGTGGCCGATTTGGATGAAACTTTCCAAAATTTTTGTTTCCGTAGTACAGATGATCCATGCCCAGTTACAAGAATTTCTACCTAACAGAATAAAATTTATACGAAAATTTCATTTTGAGTTGTATGGGCGGTGGGCGGTGGGCGTGGCCGATTTAGATATAACTTTCCAAAAATTTTGTTTTCGTAGTACAGATGATCCATGCCAAGTTACAAGAATTTCTACCTAACAGAAAAAAATGTATACGAAAATTTCATTTTCAGTTGTATGGGCGGTGGCCGATGGGCGTGGTCGAATTGGTTGAAACTTTATATTTTTGTTACCCTACGTCATAAAACGCTCTATGCCGAATTTCAAGACTCTACGACAACTCCCTATATTTATTGCACAAAAATGTATGAAGCAATCCCACTGTGCGCCATAACGGTGCTACAAATCCATTTCGCCACTTGTTTTTTTTTTTTATTTCTAGAAACATGTTGGCCTTTTACTTTCTTTCTGTGCTTTACTATCGGTCAAGCTTTCCGATTTAGAAACATTTTCTTCAGATTTAGAAACATTTTACAAAAGAACATCGAATTGGCAGCTAAAAATTTGTATTCTCTTGCATGCAGGAATAAAGGACATGAGTCATTGGACATCAAACTGGATATTTTTCATGATGATATCTGATCTTCTCTGCTATTCTCTGCCAAAAGAGGGGAAGCAAATATTCCTATGTCAAAAGCATATCTTTTCATTTATCATTTTGATGTTTGCCTTTAAATATTGCTTTTAGAGGCTCTAGATTTCTTTTGTTAAATGGTGATTTCTAAACAGAAATCATACAATTCCCATAATAAAATTTATAGAGTGTATAGAAAATATATTTAAAAAGATTTGTATACCATTTTGGAAAAATTCATTTAATGTAATCATCTTCAAAAATATTCAAAAAAAATCGGAAAGAGACAACATTGTGTCTCTTTTTGTCTGAGTTGACATGTAATTACGTATACTCGGATATTCTTTAGTGAATTTATTTTTTATTTAGAGAATTAGGTAAAAATTTTAAAGGGTTGTCTTACAGTCTACATATCTTAAAATGAAATTATTTCAGCATTTTCTAAATTGGCTCAATATAATTGATCTGAGATTAAAAAATAGCTATGCTCTTTCAGATGTCATCCGTAAAAATGTCCTGTTGACAAAAATACCTTTTAAATCTATAATTTAATTTTGTTAGTTAAGAGTAATCTAACTTTTGCTTGGAGTTAATTATTGTTTGTGTAATTTAGCCAAGTCTGTGATACTGAGCTTTAACCCTATTCTTTCATGTACGCTCATACAAATGACATATCATAATCATAACGTTTTAAATGTTTGTAGCCTTTTTTGTATAGGAAAGATAGCAGCATAAAGGACCTCCTACTTTTACTTATAAACGAAAACAATTCATTTGTCAATAGCAGATAACAGATTATCATACAGTTGACACCCCTAACAAAAATTCGTTTTATATTTAGGAAGTACCAACCCTCAAATACTTTTCTGACTGAATTGAACATTGGTTTTTGATGATGATATCGTAGGAACTAAGCTATGGCTAGGAAAGTATTACGGCGGTTCTTGTTCATAGTACTATTTGTCGGGAACGTTTGTCTACTTCTAACTACTTCTTGTGGTTTGTTGGTGTTAAACAAAGTCGTATGGGCGCCAATGATGTTGCAATGCAAAGGAGAGCTGAAAATAAAAGATGTGTTTTGAAATCCTAAATGTTTTAAAATGCTGTGTATTCGATGTTTTCCATGAACATTTGGCTTTAAGAAAATTGTTTTCACGAAGGACACCGCGATTGCTGGCAGTGAAACAAGAAAATCTTACTCTTTCGGAACGCTATTTGAAAGGACCTGTTGAAAGCCAATGGATGTTTAAAAGAGCTGCTAATACAAGAGTTATTTGAAATCCTAAATGTTTTAAAATGCTGTTTATTCGATGTTTTACATGAACATTTGGCTTTAAGGAAATTGTTTTCACGAAGGACACCACGATTACTGGCAGTGGAGCAAGACCATCTTACTCATTCGGAACGCTATTTGAAAGGACCTGTTGAAAGCCGTGCAGAGCATCCAAAACAGTCGGTTAAAACCTGCGCATTGAAAGCATTTGTAAGAGTATTCATATGCATAGACTACCTTGAAAAAAGAAGAGCTATAAATATCGGAAATTAAGGGACACTTTTGGATTATTTGAAAGATGAACTCAAGAGAAAAAAATCCACAAATGGCAAAGACAAAATGAGCTTTCAACAATGCGATGTACCGTGAATTTGGAGTTTTTTCTCCATTCCATTGTATTTCCAGAAGTACCACTAAGCCTATTATTTATTTTGATATCTTTAAAGATGATGATGAGGTGACTGTGGAGATTGAGATGAACTTCGAGAGTTTTGACAGTCTTGAGTCGAAATATTAAGAAGGTGTTACCGCTTTTTTATTACACTAGAAGGAGACTGGATTGACAAATAAAATCACATTTCTTAAAATTTGTTATCTTTCTCGTTATGTTCGAGATCTCCTGAAAGGAAAAAAACAGGATTTGTTTTAAATTTTTTGCAGGAAGAAGACCTAAAGATAGTTATTCTCATATCTCATAAAATCATATTGAATGCACATTTGATTTACAAAAAATAGACAGAAGTAGTCAAAGGTTCCCGTGGTGGCAGTGTAATTTATTATGAACTTGTCTGAAAAAGTCTATATACACTAATTCAATTTTTTTCTGTTTTGATTTAAAACCCTTATTTTTCTTTTTAGAAAACATATGACTTCATATCATACTAAGGTTAATCACCACAAATTTTTATAATCTTCAAGACATTGGTCAAACCTTTTGATTTTTTTTTTTTTTTAATTCAGATTGATGACTGTTTTTTTTTTCTCACTATAATGCAAATATTAATATTTTTCGTTCCCATGTATACAATTAAACAATAAAATGTTTTTCGCCTTAATTAATATCTCATGAATTTCCAGTCATTCATCATGTATGACTACGAAATTTTGTCTACTATCACCGTCGCTCAGCTGACACAGCTGGACTCCTTTCTGTAAGATAACTTAAACAAAAATTTACATAAATTTGAGAATTCATAATATATGCAAGAAAACGCCTCTTATTTGTTTGTTTATAACTTTCAACGTTTTATTTATCATTTTTCAAATAGTGATTGACAAGTTAATAAGTTGAATTATAATAAATTTCAAATGCACAGGTTTCATAACATGTAATTAAGAGGAGGACTGACTGCATTTAAATAAAACATAATTAAATTTCTGTTATGGTTGAAGATGATGTGCAGGCGAAATGACAGTATAAATAATTTATAATGTTTAATTAAAACGCTTTTAGTACTTGTTAACTTTTAATTATTATCTCAAAGCAAATAAAACACCCAGTTTAACTGACACCGAATGAATGTTTTTCGTAAAGACATAAACAAGCTAATTGAAATTGTTTAAATATTTGTAAGACATTAATTATGTATTTGTTTCTCTTTCAAAAGGAAAGACAAAAAAAAAACAAAAACAAGCAAAACAGTTGGAGTGGCTCAGAGAAAGTACAAATAAAAACCCCTCCAACTTACTTTTGTCTCACCGGCCAGCTGCCAGAATGGGCACAATTTGAAGTTGTTTCTTTGCTAACCCGCTGAGATATTAAAATTTTCTGGGTGTTTCCGTACAATTAAACATTCAATTATTTGATTCCTCCCGCTGTTGTTGAATTTTACCACTGCTGAGGGTTTCATATAAATCTTGAGCGCAAATAATGGCACGAACTCCATCGCAAACATTAGCGGGTCATGAATTGAGCTATGAGTTTGGCATAGCCGGAGGGAGCCCTTATTACCCCATATGGAGTAAAGTGAAGCGTGCTTGCAAAATTTCAACTAACAGAGTGTCGAAAAAAAAGAAACTAAATATTCAATGCTATTTGCTGTATTTCATCTTCCTATGGGCAATTTATGTTACAGACCCAATGTAACCTGCTGGCTTTTGTTATAGATTCCAAGGGAAATACGGACAATCTCAGTGTGACATTTTTTAAATTTACTTACAAAATTTTATGTTTTTTTTCCCGTTAAATGTCAATTTCGTGGAAATTGGAGCGCAAGGCAGTTATTTGCTATTGGAAGTAGATATGAAAATGACGAAAATATATCTCCGTTTTTTGCGAACTTTAAAATGATTGTTCACAAATTGACAAATTGGCAAATTGTCTTGTGTGTAAGGAGACTAAGCTAATTACAGTGTTGTATTACAAGATACAAAAGCGAAAACTGAAAAATATGTATGAAATCATGATGTGCTACAAACCTCAAGCCAAGTCACAGCATTATAACATCTTCAACAGTTTATCTTAAAATCAGGACAATCTTTCTTCTTTACTTTAATAAGTTATAAATTTGTCGAAATTTTTTATTACCATTTTTCATAATATTGTAGTCATTTCACCATCTTACGAAATTTTCCAGTATATCATTCAGAAAAGTCACAGCAGGGTCTCATTAAAAGACGAAATTATGGTTTAGGCAGGGCGACAGTCTATCATCGCGCGACCTCTTCAACATACTGTTGGAGATGATTATGAGGAAGGCTGCAGCTAACACGACTGGCAACATTTTTAATGAAAGCCATATGTAACTCGTATATGCAGATGACATAGACATTATTGGGCGAAAAGTGCGAGATGTCTCTACAGCTTTCTCAAGCATCGAGAAGGAAGCAACAAAAATGGGTCTGGTGGTAAACGAGGACAAAACAAAGTTATTGGTTTCAACGAACAAAGAGTTTACTCGTTTGGGACGCTGTTTGAACGTTGACAACTATAATTTTGAAGTGTGGAAAAATTCATCTACCTCGGTTCTGCTGTGAACAAAACAAATGATGTTAGCATGGAGATAAAGAGGAGAGTGTTGCTTGGTAACATATGTTTCTATGGTCTAAGCAAGCAATTCAATGATAAAGCCCTCTCTCGACAAACAAAAATCCGAATGTACCAGATGTTGATTCTACTCGTCTTTGACGGACGGCGCAATATCTGGACAATATGACGGATAAGGTAAGACTTCTCATTTCGTCATTTCCAGGTAGATTTTAGCGGGCTCCGCCACGTGAGGCCAAGCGTTGTCATACTGAAGAATCACTTTTTCGTGCCTCTCCGCGTATTGTGGGCATTTCTCGCGCAAAGCTCAGTTCAATCGCATTAATTGAAGTCGATACCGATACCCAGCGACAATTTTGCTTGGGTTTAGCCGCTCGTAATAAATAAAACTGACCCGGTCCCACCAAATACAAAGCATAATATTCGCAGCGTGAATATTCGGCCGAGGCGACAAAGTAGAAGCATGATCGGACAGCCCCCATGACTTTATTTTCTTTCGATTGCTGTAATGAATTAATTTTTCATCACCCGTTACAATACAATGAAAAAACCCATCCTTTTTTGTCGCTAAAGCAGTTGTTCACAGGCGAAAAAACGACGCTCGGCGTTCAAAATCATCGTCTTTAAAGGGACGGAACTAATCTCAACACATTACTCGTCACTTAAATCACTTAAATCAGCATCTCCGTAAACGTTTCGATTCAAAGAAGAAAACTAGTACTTCCCGCATATGACGATTATTTGGCACAAAATCGTACATATTCATACAACCAAAAGAATATGACGTCAAAATAAAATTGATATTGTGTCGAGGTGGCATGCTTAACATATGCCTAAGCTTGGCTCATGACGTTTAGGTTTTGGCAGAATTGACTAACACTTACAGCTGGCGCCATCTATTGGCAAAAAACGGGAATTTATTTGAGCACCTAATACATAAAAAAATGAAACACTTTCAGCTAAAAGCGATACTTTGCACGCATTCCTCAAAGTGTTACATTTTTGCCGTATCAAATGATATAAATTTATATTCCTCCAGGTAAAGATACAAAAATAGTATTGATCTTAATACAATCCAATTGGGCAGGAGCAAAGTTAGACAATTGTAAATAGTTCTGGATCCAAGTTAATATACACCCTCCATCATGAATTGTGATATGAATAATCGTAGACGGCATCCAGGTCCTTCTAAAAATAGCTGTGCCCTACTCATACATATTATAATTAGTTTGTTTTTCCAATATCCAATGAAATATATTTCATATATCTTCAAAAAATCACACTCAAAGTTAGAGCGGCACAATTTAAATTTGTATGAACTGTGATGATTTCTTCCCACATTTACTGTATATTGATTTTACCTAATTAATAAATGGTAAAGACTACTAGACCAATTATACCCACTTCCATACTCCTACATAAGGTAGTGTCGGAATCTGGGGAATAAACTGTATTCTGTCTTTAGGCACGAGACAAAAAGGCCATATCTTGAAGAGCTGTGTTATTAATCAATTTCAGCTAATCTAAGAATAGAATTCGATCAATCTCAGTGAACATAAGAAGCTCTCCCATATCCCATTTTTGTTTTTTACCAATAAAAGTGGGAAGTGCTGCAACGCAGTTCAGCATGATATGATTGTGGTAAAACAAATCAAAACTAAAACAAATTTATCCATATTATACAGGGTGGGCCATAAGGGTGTTGGCGGTTTAAACATTCAATTAAAAAAAAGAAAAAAACTACGAAACATAAAAAAAATATATTTGTATTTTTAAAAAGTAGAAGCATGGGAATTTTTAAGACTTAAAAATAATGTTGTCCAAATGGCTTCCCTCGGCTGCTTGACACTCTTGGAACCGAAGTCGCAAATTTTGGAAAACTCGTTGAAAAGTTGTTCTCGGTATTTTGTTACTTTCCTGAATAATGTTCCTCTTCAACTGCTCTAAATTGGTCGGATTATTCTCGTAGACTACCGATTTGAGGTAGCCCCATAGAAAATAATCGCATGGAGAGAGATCGGGGCTATGTGGGGGCCCCCCTTTTCGAAATGAGTTTTCCAGGAAAAACATTTTTCAGCAGCTCTATGGATACCCTAGCCGTATGACATGTGGCCCCATCCTGTTGAAACCACATCCTCGAGGTATTGCCTTGAAGTTCTTGCAAAGCTGGCACCAAAAAATCTGCTAGCATGTTGCAATAATTGTTCGCTCTAACCGTCATCGCATGCCCTCTTTCGTCCTCAAAAAAGTATGGTCCAATAATACCGGTTGACGTTATCCCAGCCCACACGACAAGCTTAGGGCTGAGAAGTGGACGTTCATGCAAGCGTCGGGGATTAGTCTCGGACCAGAAACGACAATTTTGCTTGTTCACATGGGCATTAAAAATCACGTTGTTGAAATTGTTGAACCGCTCTAGCATCAAATTGACAAACTTAAGTCGGTTATTGGCATCATCGGGTTTTAATTCTTGGACTATCTGAATCTTATAAGCCTTCAAATGCAAATCACGTTTCAAAATTCGTCGTAAAGTTGTTCTTTTGACATCCAAAGACTGACTTCTCTTACGTGTTGACTGTTGCGGATTTCGCTGAACTGAAACACGAATACGCTCCACAATGTCGGCTGATCTTGCAGAAACTGGGCGATCACGAACCGTAATTGGTACTGTTGAGCCGGTTGTTTCAAACATTCTGATCCATTTTCGTATCACATTGGCGCTTGGAACTTCACTTAAATCGTGTAAACCGTGTTTATGCCGATACAAACGTCGTGCAGTAATCACGATTTATTGTTTTCGTAATACGTTCGGACACAAAATGCGCGCTGCACTCCCGTGTACGGCTCCATGGCGACTAAATTTCCAGGAAGCGGAGCAGCGAACAACATATCCCCCCGCCACCCCGCGCCGCGCGTTACCGAGAAATTGAAGAATTAAATCGCCAACACTCATAAGGCCCACCCTGTAGTATACTGTATACTCCAATATTTTTAACATTTATCAATACATCAGGTTTTAAAAAATTATGATATTTTTTCAGTGACACTTGTTAGGGAATTGATATTTTATAGTGCCGCCAGTAGCTATTGAGAGTACAGCCGTTGAAACAAATTTCGCAGGAACGAACTCAGGCCGCAAGGAATAGCAGTCAATAACAGTGGATGGATTACTGGGCAAGTATACCACATTCGCTCTCTTATCGACAGCTTGACAATTGTCAAAACAGCATTTGGCAGCATTTGACGAACAAAATACCACTAAAAACCAATGTTGGTCATTAATCAGTTACGAAACAATCATAATATATTGAAAACTATTATATAGTATGTTGTAAAAGTTTGTTAGCTTGGCATTTTCGAATAACCTTAACTGTATTTTGCCAAAATAGATTAACCACAAACTGTAAATAAAAACATGCATAACGTTTACATGGAGGGAAAAAGTTCGTGTCTTAAATCTTTCATTTTGAACATTTGCAACATGATATTCAAACATAGCAGTAATTACGTTCCTGTGGTTTTTGACTTATATTTTTGGCAATATTTCAAATAGAATAAACAAATAAATCTCCATCTCTAGCGATGATCTAATCCATTAAGAGCTGTATTCTGTAGCTAATTTGCAAAGGCGATCAACACATTTTTGGTTGTTCTTTCAAATTAAAACTGTACTATGGCTAATTTGCAAAGGTGTTGAACATGTTCGCAACAAAATTTCCTAGAATTTTGCTCTTAAGATTTATTATTGTTCATTTGTAAAGTTTTCGAAACGTGATGACTTTTTCTATTTTTTGCATTAGAATGTAATTAGTGGTCTGCAAACAACACTCACACATTCACATTGAACTGAAAGAAAAAAACTAAGCTCACACATGTCTGTGTGATCTTACACAAATCATGGCTAATTTGACACTAAATCAGCTAACATTATTAGTATTTTTCTCACACACAAAAACCATAAACGATTTTAATTGATTTATAGTTATCTCATTAGAGGCTAACGTCGAAGAATAAAAGATAGTTAGCTTTAAAATGAATGCACTGTGTTGAAAGGCAGAAAGAAGTAAAACACTTAAATTCGCCAAAGAGCTGCTAAACAAAAAAATGCATTAATGACATTGACACTGATCTTTAAAGTGATTTCTATCTTCAGCCAGTTTAGTCTTTTCATCTCTTCAAAATGCGCCCAGCAGCTTCATAGTATGTCATCTGAGTCAAAGAGACCACGATGGTGACTGACAAACAGGGCTTAACAATAAACTAAGGAATTTGTTATAACTTTTGGGTCTAGCAAAAGAGGGCAAGAGCGGAGGAATCCTTCCGATGTAGTACCACGGGTAGCATCCATCCATTATTGTTGGATAAATAAATAAATAAATATTTAAAGATGTTTATACATGCATAAATAGTTAATAGCCTTGAAAATTGTCTGTACTCAAGGACTCTGGGTAGGGACTAGAAAATGTACTTAGCATGCTGAAGATGCGCGCATACATGTGCTCTCCCGGCATCATAGTGGGGAATTTTTGCTAAGAAATGAAGCAGAGGTGGTGTAATAAATAGGGAAAGAGAAAAAAAAAACTAAAAGGCTGGAGCCAGGAATGTTTTTGAAGAATTATCTAAATTACCAAGTGTACTATGCATAAAGTTTACCCATTTTATTTAGGAGTAAATATTTTAGGAACCGACTTTTACAGTTATTTTCTAATGACTTAGCACAAAAGTATAACATAATAATAACACATGAACTCACGCTGAAATGGTGACAAAGCTGTGACACGGAAACTGATTAGACAAAAAGTCCACGAGGGTTTAACGTTAGTCTCGCTGTGAAGGCTTAACCCACGGTGTGCGACACACTGGGCATATTATAATGTGAATGCCAAAAAAAGTTATTTTTGTAGTAAACATTCTCTAATCATCAGTAGTCTGTAGAATAATATTAAATATTAAGCTATTACGGCAAAGAACTTTATAGCTCTTGAAATAAATTGGCCGAAAACGTCACTAAGCTTGATTTGAAAATAAGAGTTACCACCAAGAGACTATATCCACCAAAAGGATTGGCATTAACGGCTAGGACATTAAAACGAATTGGTTACAAATTGAGGATTAGTTCAAGATCTAATCCCACTCAGAACACTTCTCAGGGGATTTAATCTGACGTAGTCGTATATTCTGGCAAGAAAGGAGCTTGACTACTATCCCCCTTTATAGCTTTATGTTGCTTTCATTATTACTTTCTGATTTATGATTTTTCCACCTCATCTAAAGCAAAAGGAGTCCAAAGAGGTTTTACGTGAGTCTCACCGTGAAGGCATTACTCACGATGTGCGACACACTGGGCATACTATAATGCGGTTGTCAACACCTCCCTGGGATAGCCAAGTAAAACTTGGACTATCAAGGAAAAGGGGCTGACAATTTTGGTACTACCGCAATTGTCAGCTTTTTCTTGCAGCCAGAAGATACTAAATTGATTAAGCTAGTATGGAACATAATCCCTATTGGCAAAGGTGAAGAATATCTTATCACCTCTGCTACTCCAAGCGGCTCTAAGCACCCGGTTGCAATGTTACTCCACATTCGAGCATAAAATCTCTACCAGCAATTTTAGTATCAATCACAACGGGCGTGATGCTCCCACTAGGGGTTCTACCATCTAAAGCAAACATCAAATGTGTAGGTTTTACATGAGTCTCGCTTTGAAAGCCTTACCCATGGTGTGCCATCACTCAGGTGCTGTTTTCCATAATTTTTTTCTTGGTTATATGTTCTCTCTTTCTTCTAGCGACAGCAAGCGCCCCTTTGGGATACTCAAACTAATCCCGAAAGGATTAGTCAAACTACTAGAGATTGGAAGTAGGTCCCTTGGAAAAGCTTTCTCAGGTCCCACTCCCTCACTCGGCCAAAGTACCTTGTAGTCACTTGGTATGAAGTGAGCTACCTCCCGGGTAGGAGTTGAGGTAATCTAGGAAGACCTCGGATAGACATGAACAGTGTTTTCCAAGCCAATGCCTTCCTTCACCAACATACCTCGCATGGAACTGGTAATCCATAATTTACGGCATAGATTTTCAATGTCCGAGAAGAGAATATCAACACAGCAATGCACACAATGCTCCTATCATAGTTCATTAACCAGATCTCTCTGGTCATACAACTATATTTACGGAAAAGATAAATCTTCTGATACCTCCCGACGGCTTCTCTATGTCGCACCTGTTGCCAGGATGTGTCTTGTTTAACTATGAATCTCCCCTTTACTTGGTTTTCGAAAAACGAGTTCCAAGATCAGTTTGATGTCATATTATAGGTGAATCCCAAGACATAATCCACCTTTTCCTAGGGCGCCTGGCACAAGACCACACTACATACTTTGTTTTTGTACGCAAGCATCATACCCTTTGCCTGCTTAATTACAGAATCGGGTAGAGAGGCTTACGTCTTAGGAGTACGCGGTACAAAGCATCCTAGGAAACACCCGCCTACCCACCATCTAAAGCAAAACACCAACAATTGTCGGGTTTAACGTGGGTCTCGCTTTGATAGCCTTACTTACGGTGTGCCACCACACATGTTTGCGACAGCCAGCGCCCCTTTGGGGAACTCAAACTAATCCCGGAAGGATTAGTCGAAGCACCTTAGAAATAGGAAACAGGTCCCCTTGGAAAATTTCCTCAGGGCATATTTCCTCTCTCTGCCAAAGTACCTTTGAAGTCACTGGTATGAAGTGAACTTCCTCCCGGGTAGGAGTGAGGCCTATCTAGCCACCTCGGATAGACGAAGAACAGTGTTTCCCAAGTTCTCGCATTACCTTCAGGAGATCCTGACGCAATGCAAGATCGGTAGAAACACATGTTCGGGCAACCACAGCCAGCACGATGCTCCCACAAGGGGTCCTACGTCACATCTAAAGCAAAAGTAAGATAATAAAAATAATCTGGAAATTTGATCGATTTAGGAAATAAGACCAGTGACAAAAGTAATGGATAGGTAACGGACAATGGCCATCAGATATATCAGATATATGAGTTGGTTTATATTTCTCTTTTCTATTTTCTATTTTTCTATTCTAGTCAAAACTTACAGAATGGCTACAAACTCTGCATATTATTAATTTAGTGTGTCTGACACTCTTAGGATGGCTGTGATCCAAAATGTGATGATTTTGTATTTAACCTTCTTTGAGTAAGATCACCCATGTCCGACTCATGGCATGTAAAAGAATTAAGTTGATTATATTTTATATACAGAAAATGGTTCTTATTTTTCTTTATTTGCTGTCAATTTTTTTATTTTGTTTTTCGGTTGGCATCTCAAATTTATGTTTAACAAACTCTTCCTTTACTTGCCACACCACTTCTCGGTCGATCATAACTTATCTGGTTCATAAAGCAAAGGATTTTTTTTTTATTTAATGAAGGAATGCTTTAATAGACAAATCTTCTCAGCTTTCGATGGCAGTAGCAGCGGCACCCATGTGAGCTGCCGTACACCAGTGATGATACTTAGTACTAGTAAATATGCGTAAACCCGCTTAAGCCTCCTACTAAGTACTGAAGACATATGAGAGCCCTTCACCAAACACATTTCGACTTTATTATATATGCTCCCTAAGGATAAGGTGAATCTCCCTACATTTCTCTCCCTCCCGCCTTTGAAAATTACCTCCAATAAAAGTCATGCCGCTGTTTTTGTTTTTCATGTGCACACACGTTGTTCATTTAAAAATTGTCTCGTTTCTCGTTGGAAGTAAGGCGCTCATGCGCGCGTTGCATCTATGCGTGGCACATAGCAGTTGTACACCCGTTGTGATTAGGATTATCGGTGTTTAGTGCAACAGCAATGACTTTATCATTATGTTGAAAATATGCGTAGTAGTACTTCTGTTCTGTGACTGCTTACTAACTGCTATGGCAGGGAAGCAGAAAGCTTATTCCAGCTCCTTCTTCGTTTGTTGTCTTTGCCCTCAGAAAGTGCATTCGTAAGCCGCTTTGCTTTTGATTTTTATTACCAGCAAAAGGGCTTTAAGTCAAGGTTACTATAGGTGGGGGACTTATGCCAAAGGACTTTGGCGGCTTTTGTGCCGGTAAAGGTAATAGTTATCGGTGTTGTTGTAGCTGGAGTTAATGGTTAATGGGTTGATTGGTAAACTGCCGCTCTAAGATAAGTGGAGACACATTTTTGCATACAAATATTTTATATTACGGAGGTAATAATATGATAAATCAAAGCTCATTGGTGGGTAAAGTATTAAAAAGCGTAGATTTGGAGCAGTTAATGAAATAATTAATACCAAAAATATGAACATAAATATGATGAGGATGTGAGGATAATGGGAATTTTAAGTTATTTTCATAATCATGATGATTTCTAGGTTATGACACATCCATTGCTGGGAGTCTTCGAGAGGAAAATATTCCGAAAAATATATGGACCCATCATCATTAACGGAGATTATCGGCGTCACATAAAAAATGGGCTGTACGAGCTATATACCGACATTGCGGTCAACCACATTAATATGCAACGAATACGTAGGCTGGGTCCCGTTATGCGGATAAACCCAAATGCTTGAGCACGAAAAGTTTATGACAACGAGAGCGACCAAAACTCCATTGGAAAGACCAAGCTTTTGCAGTAATATCGATCGAAACTTGATGAAACGAGTTGGGGAAGAAGCGCAGAAGACCGAAGATAAGGATGTTTATTCTAGTCGTCATCTAAGTAAGGAATTGTTATTTCTGATGCAAAAATTTAATTTAATGTGAAATTTTGAGTAACGTTTGTGATAATATTAGTTGTAAAACACAAAAGACTTAAGAAACGAACAAAAATAACTAAATTTTATGATAATTTCAGTTGTAAAACATAAAATACTTTAGAAAGAAAGAAAGAAACAAACATAACTAAAGTTTGTTGGTTGTGCAATATAAAAGACTTAAGAAACAAACGTGAAACAATAATGAGTGGAGTACTGACAATTATAAATTCTAGCGTCTTGGAATACTTACCAAAATAAAAAAAAAAATGAAAACATAGGCATTATAAAAACCAAACGCTGAATATTATTAAAACAACAACAAATTCTTCTTCCTAGGTCTTGGAATGATCGAAATGTGTTATTTGGAGGAAATCTGTTATAGAATCGACGAGAAGGTATTTGGTATAAACAACAAATTATAAAATTTTGAACTATCAGGAATCGAAAGATTTGAGTCAAAAACAAATAAACGGTCATCTGTTAGAAATACAAAATATCAATATTTGAAAACTATGATTATTTAATCTATTTCAGCTCTAAATCAAAAGATGGTAGATATAAAAGTGAATAAAGTAATAGAGTTCTAATATAGTGAATATTAATTCAAATAGCTAATTAAATTCAAAAAACTTTAAATAGTCATCTAACGATTTAGGACATTAGCGCGCCAACATATGCAGTTGCAGTTATGAGGATTCAGAACATATCAAGGGAAATTGAGTGCCAAATTCTAAAAGATATATTTTGGGCTCTTAATATTAAAATGCTAATATTATTAATTATGTAAAATATTGTAAAATCTTCCAGTTAGGTTATCAACTGGATGATGCTAATTCCGGATTCAAATATAAAAAATATGTTTATAAATAGGGTGGCGCATAAACAACATTAAGATTTGATCAGTGAAAAAATTTTTTGTTGAAGTCGTTTTTTTCGTTTCTTTACAGAATTAACCAAATAATATTTGGGAAATTTATAATGGAAAGGCTCAGCACAGAATAAAGAACCAAAGTTGTTCAATTTTACTTTGAAAGTCATCATTCGATTATTCAAATCATATTAAAATTTCTTTCATGTTCGAAATGCTCCTAGCGCTTTAATTGGTCGGTTTTTAGGTCCCACTCCCTCACTCGGCCAAAGTACCTTTGTAGTCACTTGGTATGAAGTGAACTACCTCCCGGGTAGGAGTTGAGGTATCTAGGAAAACCTCGGATAGATATGAACAGTGTTTTGTAAGCTAATGCCTTCCTTCACCAACGCAACCTGAAGCAACGCAAAAGCACTGAAAACACTTGTTCGGGCAACCACAGCCAGCACGATGCTCCCACTAGGGGTCCAACGCCATTGACCAGAAAGGAACAATGTTCCTTGGGCTCCTGGTCACCCGTGCTACCAGAAGAGAAGAACCCTCTGGTCTGGGTTTCGCAGACAAGCTACTCCAGTTTTGCTTTATCATACCTCGCATGGAACTGGTAATCCATAATCTACGGCATAAATTTTCAATGTCCGAGAAGAGAATATCAACGCAGCAAAGCACATCATGCTCCAATCATAGTCCATTAACCAGATCTCTCTGGTCATACAACTATATTTACGGAAAAGATAAATCTTCTGATACCTCCCGACGGCTTCTCTATAACCGCACCTGTTGCCAGGATGTGTCTTGTTTAACTATGACTATCCCCTTTACTTGGTTTTCGAAAAACGAGTTCCAAGATCAGTTTGATGTCATATTATTGATGAATCCCAAGACATAATCCACCTTTTCCTAGGGCGCCTGGCACAAGGCCACACTACTTTGTTTTTCTTCGCAAGCATCATACCCTTTGCCTGCTTAATTACAGGATCGGGTAGAGAGGCTTTCGTTTTAGGGGTAAGCGGTACAAGGCCCGCCTACCCACAGGTGTCCCGAAGAGTAGGATGCTTTTTAGTTTCAACTACACTTTTCCTTAATATCACCAATTGTATGTGTATTTATTGCAAAAGTATAATTACAAGCTGCTGCGTTGTAGATTAACTGAATTTTATCTTTGCATATCTTCACTAAACATTTCGTATCGAAAAATTTCATTCTACAAAAAATGTATCAGCATGCTAGCAATACTGCCAACCTCATCCGGGGTTTCCTTTCCTTTTCCTCTAAAATTTCTTACTGGTTGTTGCAATCTCAAGCGTTGCCCACCACATATTACCGCATATTATTAAACGCCCCTTCTGTTAGCTCCAACACAAATAACTGATATAACCGATTTATTCGTACAATCATATTTTCCATTCAGGTGTACTAAGTTCAGTCAAAATTTCTGCACACCTAGTTTTCGTTACACTTAAACCTGGAAGTGAAAGTGAACTCTCTTCTTCAATGTCCTTTCTGGTAGCTCCCAATTACCACGATTTAACTTTTCTAATAACTCACTAGCTTCAAACTAAATTTCTGTGCCACTTCTGTGTCATAACATTCATTCTTTAGTCGTCCTTACGATAGTTAGACATTGCCTACAGCTTTACACCTTTTTATTCTACATCCACAGCCTTTAGTTTCTTCAAACCCCGTTTCTTTTATTTGGAGGGGCGGTTCGTCACTATAAATTTTTACATATTTATAGTGCTCTCTGAGCACATTTTACAATTGGTAATATTATTGTCATATATGGAGATTCTTTTTCTTATGTACAGCGCAATATCCTTTATCATATCAAAGGCTTGTCTCAGAGCGGCATTTTTTATTGAAGTCCTATCGTATTGATAGTTTCAATAGATTTTTCACCTTAATGTGAATTTAGAATATACGACCTCTCACAAAGCTATAACCTAAAGCAATGTCTAAGTATTTGGTCACATAAATAAATAGCATTCGTCGTGAAGCATATCTGCTGGACAGCTATAGCATATGTCACAACTGTGTATTTGGCATATATATTTTAAAACCGTATAAAAGCTCTTTCTCTCTATAAAAATCCCTGAATTATGATGTTGTGCATCTTATATGTTATATTCTTTCCTTTCCAGCGTTTTCATAAACCAACAAACAGAGTTTCCATCCTTGAAATTAGCTCTTACCGTATAACTTATTAAAGTACCATCAAACTTTTCTAAATTGTCCTGGCTTTACGCACTACAAACAAGAGCTGAGATAGAAAATACTAAAGTCATCTTCGAAATTCGACGCCAGTATCATACAAAATCAATTTAAGTTAAGAAGACAACGAAAGAGCCGCCAATATTTGAAATAAAAACATGTTGAAATTACAGTAGATTTAGTAGCCTAGGTGAAGTTCGTATTTCAAATCATATTTATACGTTATTCAAAAGCTTTAACAACTCTCAAATTCTCTACTACATTTCTATTTATTTATTTTTATTTCCATTCCCATGCGATAGCAACAAATGAAAATTGACAAACGATTAATTAATGATATCTTATTTTTCTGTTATTTTGTTTCCTTGAAAAATCATTTAGAAAAACTAAATTGTTTTTCCATTACATCATATAACATTTCAAGTAAACTATTAAAATCGTTTATAAGAATTCTACTACATACATTCCACAGAGACCGATGGAAGCATTGTTTACAAACAAGTTTGTGTCTTAAATCTTTTGTTGTGCTCACATTTTCCGCTTCGGCTGCATAATGTATATTTCCGAGTAACGTTTCTACTACAAACTTTTTCATATTATCACAATTAATTCTCTTTTCTTTTTTCTCGTTTGTTTTTGTTTTCTCTAATCTCCTGCGCTAACATTTAATGAAAGTATATAATTGTTTAATTAATGATATCATTTCGTTTCACGTTTTCCTAATAAATAAACTATTTATTGATTAGTGCAATTAGTAAAAACGATTATAAATCCATAAGTCGTTTCTCTACAAGTTATAGACAAACAAATGTCGTGTTATATCAAATTATTTATCCATTAAATTTGCTGTTTAACAACATTTTTTATTTCCATTTCATATCTTTCATGCGTTCTAATCAGCCAATAATAATAACAACAATATCTCGCCAATAAACCCAATCACACCAACATAAATAGTATTTAATGATCGAGCTACAGCAATGTAAGAATGAGGAAACTTATCGTACAGGTTACAGACGCCGACAAGGGGGAAAGAAAAATTGACTGCCCAAAAGCTGTTTAAGACAGTAGGCCTTTGCTTAACACCAAATGTCACCTAAACTTTGACAGTTTGTATGTTTTGTTATTAACTCTACGTGTTGACAGCCTCTCGGTGGGCCACATAAAATTACAACAACAACTGCAACAATGATGTGATAACATTGTCAAGCCAACAACCTGTGTAAACAAAATGTAAGAACGATCGGCGGCAATCACCGGCCTAGAAGACAGACTAAATGTCTGCTAGGCCGGTGTGTCTGCAAGCTCTCGCCCGTCCTTGTCTTTCGTGTTTTAAGTAGTGGGTCTGTGGCTGTGGCTGAGTTTTCGCAAAAGGGCCAATGGTTTATCTTTCTTTTTTTCCATATGATTATAAATGGTTTACCGTCAATGCAATAAGCTTAAGACATTACATGAAAATCAAGGCGGCGTCACTCTTTAAACCACATCTACTATACTGCACTAAATTCTACTCAACTCAAGTGTGTCATTTGGTAGTTTTGCGCTTGAACGAAAGGGGCAAATGCCCCTAAACAGGCATCAAGGACTCCTCAGATAGACTCCTCATTTGTCTGTTCTATAATATGAACAGAAGCAGCAAGAATAATTCGTATTTGAACTTATGGCATTATGGAATGAATTTAACCGAAAATTTGTATGCCAGTTTGTGTAATTTTGTGGATTGCTTGTTTCCCCCTACAAATTTAAAGTTACTGCCAGTAGAAGCGAAATTCATGCTGCTCAACAAATGACATCAACGACAAATTCTTACAATATTCTGAAATTGAATGAAACATTGACGATATATTTACGAAGTAATCGTAGCAAAGTTTTCTCATACCAAAGGATATGTCAATGACACAGAAGGTTTGTGTCTTAAGTCTTTTGCTTATAGTCTTGGTTTTGCCTGTCTAGTAAAAGGACTGCAGGTAGTTAATGATTATTTGTTTGCAAAAAAATAACGTCTTTAGCTTTCGTGTTACTTACTTGTATGCAAAATAGTATTTTCATAACATATGATTGAAATGTAAGTTTTCTTCTATTGAGAATTTTACAAAACAAAAAACTTTCGTTGTCGACATTTTCCGAGAATACCGGTAATTTTTTAACGCCATGGAATTTATGCGCCAATTCCTAGGAATTTTAATTTGTACAGGATGGGTCATATGAGTGTTGGCGATTTAATTCTTCAATTTCTCGGTAACGCGTGGCGCGGGGTGGCGGGGGGATATGTTGTTCGCTGCGCCGCTTCCTGGAAATTTAGTCGCCATGGAGCCGTACACGGGAGTGCAGCGTGCATTTTGTGTCCGAGCGTATTACGAAAACAATAAATCAGTGATTACTGCACGACGTTTGTATCGGCATGAACACGGTTTACACGATTTAAGTGAAGTTCCAAGCGCCAATGTTATACGAAAATGGATCAGAATGTTTGAAACAACCGGCTCAACAGTACCATTTACGGTTCGTGGTCGCCCAGTTTCTGCAAGATCAGCCGACATTGTGGAGCGTGTCCGTGTTTCAGTTCAGCGAAATCCGCAACAGTCAACACGTAAGAGAAGTCAGTCTTTGGATGTCAAAAGAACAACTTTACGAAGAATTTTGAAACGTGATTTGCATTTGAAGGCTTATAAGATTCAGATAGTCCAAGAATTAAAACCCGATGATGCCAATAACCGACTTAACTTTGTCAATTTGATGCTAGAGCGGTTCAACAATTTCAACAACGTGATTTTTAATGGCCATGTGAACAAGCAAAATTGTCGGTTCTGGTCCGAGACTAATCCCCGACGCTTGCATGAACGTCCACTTCTCAGCCCTAAGCTTGTCGTGTGGGCTGGGATAACGTCAACCGGTATTATTGGACCATACTTTTTTGAGGACGAAAGAGGGCATGCGATGACGGTTAGAGCGAACAATTATTGCAACATGCTAGCAGACTTTTTGGTGCCAGCTTTGCAAGAACTTCAAGGCAATACCTCGAGGATGTGGTTTCAACAGGATGGGGCTACATGCCATACGGCTAGGATATCCACAGAGCTGCTGAAAAATGTTTTTCCTGGAAAACTCATTTCGGAAAGGGGGGATATTAAATGGCCCCCACGTAGCCCCGATCTCTCTCCATGCGATTATTTTCTATGGGGCTACCTCAAATCGGTAGTCTACGAGAATAATCCGACCAATTTAGAGCAGTTGAAGAGGAACATTATTCAGGAAAGTAACAAAATGCCGAGAACAACTTTTCAACGAGTTTTCCGAAATTTGCGACTTCGGTTCGGTGTCAAGCAGCCGAGGGAAGCTATTTGGACAACATTATTTTTAAGTCTTAAAAATTCCCATGCTTTAACGATAATTAGAATTTCTTTCTTTGAAGAAGACATTACATAGAAAGAAATTCTAATTGTATCAGAAGCTAATCTCACTTGTTTTGCAGCAGAAAGTGGAATCCCAGGATATGACCTAAGTTCGTACAATTTACGAATATTGAATTCTAAGAGTTATTTGTCGACGCCACATTGTGCGGCTAGAGCAAAATGTTATAGCACGAAAAGCCTTCAACAATGAACTCAAAGCAATGCAGGAAACGCTAAATAGACTAAGTTTCTCAGGCACCATCTAAATATGATGTAACGTCCTTAAGAAGAATCGCAGAAACTGAAGCAAAGGGAATTCTTTTCACATGTAACACTTAATAGACAATAATTACTCTATTCTTTATAGCACACACAGCACCAACAATTACAAATGATTTAAATGACAGAAACTGTACTGACCGCTGGACCACACATTGAAGAAACGTATTTCTTAGCAGCCCCATATTAAATATTTGCCAGCAATATGGGATTGCAACTTGAGCAGCTCAGCAGCGGCGGAATTTAAACTGGAAACAGTCAGATTTGGTTTTTGAAATATTACGATGCAACTTTCAAATAAAGTTGTGATTTTAACCCCTTCATTTGTTTGTAATGTTTTTTTTTTTTGGCAGTGAAATCAAACTGGTTTTAATTAAGATTAATATAAAGGCTTTGTATGTATGGTTATGTATGGCCATAATCAAGATATATTCTTCAGTATAGTAATATTGAAACTTAATTTTATTTGCCAGTTTCATAAAAATGAAAGTTTTTAGGTTTAAAGTGTACCTAAAGTTTCTTTGCTTTGGCTCCTGCTCTGAATGTATATGAAAAAATATTAACAGTAGAATATGATTACTTTTAGGTGACCATAAAGATAGATAATTTTGGGAAATATCTGTCATATTCTTTCTAAAATATCTTCTAAATTCGAGTCAATATGGGGGATTCGGAGTTGTTTTTTGTGACATCAGAACAAAATGAAGCTGGATATGTAAGAGGGCTGCTACTAATTCTTAAGTATGATGTGAGTGAATGCTATAAGGAGAAGAAAAGGGATACATAAAAAATTTTAAGGGCCGAAGCAGTTATGGACAGTAGGAAGAGTATTTATGAGAGTTAGTAAGTGGCAAATAAAGACAAAAATCAAAGAGTCTAGGAGATTTTGTGTAGGTTACGTTAGACAAAGAATTTCCACCCAGCTATAGTGTTGTAGTTACCGCAGTTAATATTTTTATTCATTTTTATATATTTGATTCCATAAATTTTTTCCACAATTGTAACTATCTGATATATATTTTCTTCAGCACTGATAGTAGTACTACGATTGTTTTCAAAACAATTTTTCACCTAGAAATTATTTATGTAAACACTTTTCATAAGAATGACATTTTTATAAAAACACTTTCATATCAAAGCCGCCTTCAATGACAAATTTTCACATGAAAGTTTTCTTTGTGTAAACTTTGGCTTGTAAGGCTTCAACTCCTTCAGTGACTACAATGGGAATCTGGTCTCTCTATTGATGAATGGAAATCCAACTGTAACAGACGTTGGACCTAAAGTCTTGATGAACCGTATGAACCGAACTCGATTTCTCTATGAAACCCTGCGTTAAAACGCAAGTGAATTAATCTGCTCTGGCAATGTTCGCAAGAAAAATTGTTCTCAAAATATTCGGATCCATCATCTTAGACGGGGAGTATTGAAAGTATACCAAAGTTTCTAAAGATCTTTTCTACGCGTTGCTCATAATAGCTCATAATATATTATATATTGTAGTCGTCACCTATACAAATTGGTAGGAAAGTTTGATCCAATTCTATATAAATATAAACCATACTATAGGTATTATGAAAAATTGCTGCAGACCAACAAAATAAAAAAAGGAGAAACAGCTGCATCAAAAGACACATAAGATAAAAAAGCATAAATCTCTTTTTCATCTGTATGGTAAAGAAAAGCGTTTTCATGCAAATAAACAGTCCGCACAAGCAAAAGTAGCAAACAAATTGTAATCATTAAGTCGACATTTCATGCTGTTCTTTCAGCCCGTGGGTAAACGGGTGTTTCCTAGGGTGCTTTGTACCATTTACCCCTAAAACGCAAAGCCTGCCAACTCCATTCCTGTATGTTAAGCAGGCAAAGGATGATGCTTGCGTACAAAAACAAAGTAGTGTGGTTGTGCCAGGTGCCCTAGGAACAGGTGGATTATGTCTTGGGGTTCACCTATAATATGACATCAAACTGACCTTGGAACTCGTTTTTCGAAAACCAAGTAAAGGGGAGGTGTCATAGTTTAACAAGGTAATTACACACCCTGGCAACAGGAGCGGACATAGAGAAGCCACCAAGAGATATCGGAAGATTTATCTTTTCCGTTTTAATAGTCGTACGACCATGGAGTTCCTTCGTGGAGAGATATGGTTAATAGACTAGAGGAGTCTGGCATTAATTTGCTGTGTTGATATTTCTCCTGGGACATTGAATATCTATGCCATGCGAGGTATGATAAAGCAAAGCTGGAGTAGCTTGTCTGCGAAACCCAGACCAATGGGTTCTTCTCTTCTGGTAGCACGGGTAACCAGGGGCCCAAAGAACATTGTCGATGGGGTTGGACCGCTTGTGGGACCATCGTGCTGGCTGTGGTTGCCCGAACATGTGTTTTCAATGCTTTTGCGTTGCTTCAGGTTGCGTTGCTGAAGGAAGGCAGAAGCTTGGAAAACACTGTTCATGTCCATCGAGGTGTTCCTAGATTACCTCACTCCTAACCGAGATGTAACTCACTTCATACCAAGTGACTGCGAAGGTACTTTGGCTGAGAGAGGAAGCCGGCCCTGAGGAGGTTTTTCCAAGGGAACCTACTTCTTATCTCAAAGGTATTTCGACTAATCCTTTCGGGATTAGTTTGGGTACCCCAAAGGGGTGCTGGCTGCTGCAAGAAGAAAAGAATTATAATCAAGAAAAGAATTGTAGAAAACAACCCCATGAGCGATACACACCATGAGTAAGGCCTCACGGCGAGACTCAGGTAAATAAACACATTTGGTTGTTCTTTCAGCCCAAATAATTTAATTGATTGATATTAGAACAAAAAATCGCTTCAATAAATTAAAATTTGTAGCGTATTTGGATACATTAATTGTATTTTCTTAATCATAAAAATTTTTTGTATTTTTTAGCGTGTTTGGCTACATTAATTGTATTTTCTTAATCATAAAAATTTTTTGTAATCTAATTTTTGAAACAAAACGTCGCCTAACATTCACCCTGTTATTTAAATTTCCAAAATGTAGGCCAATTATAATTGTACGACCCAAATTTGAAAGTGAGTAGATGACGTCTATAGAATAAATTACATGGAGCACAAATGTGGATATTTAATTTCGGATTTTCTAGGAATTGTAGCAAAATTATTCCAGCCTAATCAGAATAACAAAGGAATCTTCTAACGTCGAAAATTCTTAAGAAACAAAACCAGCTCTGCAAAAGACTTTCGAAAACGGCTTCGTTAAATATTTAAATTGTATCAATCGACTGTACTATCAATATGCTAAAGCTTCACATGCTTGAGTTTTGAACGACATGAAAAAAACCCCTCTTAGAATATTGGCATAATAGAATTTGTAAAATCTTAACATAACATTTCAACACAATAACTTGACGGCAGCATTATTTAAATCAAAAAACAACAACGAGTTAAAAATACAGCTGTCGAATGAAATCTGTTTTGTGTTTTTGTGACAAATGTTTTTTTTTTTTCTAGAGAAGTTAAATGTAAATTTCTAAATAATGAACGACCGGCAACAGCAACAGACCAGCTCTAAACCTTAGCTCATGTGGTTGAAATCAAAAGACTTAAGCCACAAACTTGTTTTAGAGATTTAGCGAAACAAAATTTGTAATTTAGTTAAAATTCAGCAAATCAGCATATCTATCAATTTTTATAGAAAACTAAGATAACTTTATTTTGAATTAAGCCAAATTTACAAAAATATTTGATGTATAGAAAAATCATAATAAGTAGCTGTAGTATTACTGATGCCGGAAGGAAGAATTTCAATATTGTTTGCCAGCACTGTATTTTTTGTGATTATTTTGCTTTTTGTTCTATCTCTTTTAGCTTTGAGTTTCAAAATTATGAAATAATTGCAACGTAATGGAGAGTATTTTTTCCTCATCGGCGAAACATTAAGCTGATAGAGAACAAAAAATAAATGAGAAAACAACGAAACCAATTAAGTGTTTTGGTATGTGGAGCAGAGACGAACTAATTATAATCTTCATTTGTTAAAGCTTATGAAAATTATTAAAAAGAATTTTAATTATAGGAAGTGAAACTGTTAGAACGCATTTGCTTCAACACATTAAACTTAGTTTAATGATGAAAAGTAAAAAAAAAATTAAAAAATTCTGAATCGTAAAAATTAACTGAAATATTGGCAGTAAAATACTGAAGAAAGCATAAAATTTGTGAAATTTTAAAACTGTTATTCGTAGTGAAGGCCTTGTGGGGGTTATGAACACATTTGCAAGACTAAATTGAAACTACAGGCATAAACTTCGATCAGCATTGTTAGAAACTGTGTTGAAAAACCAGAATTGAACCTAAGTTAAAATATATGGAACAGGTTTTAAGAAAACATTTATGGAGATACATAACTGTAAGCGGAACCAGATTTTGAAGAAAGTTTCAACAAGGCAACTTGGCTATCATTGATCGATTATGTGGTGCTAACTAGAATATACGCTTCTGGAGTCATGGACCTATCAGCGAGACTGACAAAAATTCGGATCACCATCTGGCTGCAGATAAGGTAGCAACGATATTAAGCGGAGCAAAAATAAGCGTTTAACCATAGAACTAAAAAAAAATTTATACATCGCTAAGCTGCGTTATATGTAGTCTGCTTCAATAAGCATTCTAGATTTCTAAGGCAAATTTTTCCTAAGCCAAACATTCCTGACATTCCCCGCATAAAAAGCAAATTCGTGAAATTCTTTACTTGAGTGAAGGGATAAAATATAAATGGCAAAACTTTAGTCAATGGTGTGAACGCTGTGGGGGAATGTTAAAATGACAAAAGAGGCAGACTATCTGTACATTGGGAAAAACAGTTAGAGATCGAGAAAGCTTCTATATGTTTGCTTTCTCGATCTCTAACTGTATAGGTATAGAGGTAGAGGTAAAGACCGAAATTTCTATTATAAGGATATCAAGTTATGGGTACGTAACGAATTTGTCCTTCTATAAAAACAATGACAGAGATCTCGTCAGCCATATGCGGATCAACTCATGAAACAGATTGAAAAATTTAATGAATACTCGGTAACTGGAAGCAGAGAGTATTATAGTTTATGCTTAAAAAGGTGATCTAAGTGAGTGTATAGCGTATCCTAATTGAAAAACTATGAATGATTTGGCAAAAAAATCACTACTCTTCTAATAATATACCTTTTTTCAGTCACAAACGTGTCCGTAACATGCTGCACATAAATTTCATCGATTCAGTATTTTGTATACATCGCATATACACGAAAAAAACTCCTCTTATTATATAACGTGGCGCATAAGTAACGCTAAGATTTGATCAGTGAATACATTTTTTGTTTTAGTATTTTTTTTCATCTCTTTACAAAATTAACTAAATAATACTTGGGAAATTTATGATGAAAAGACTCAGCACAGAACAAAGAATCAAAATTGTTCAATTTTACTTTGAAAGTCAGCATTCACTTACTCAGATATCAAAATTTCTTCCATATTCGAAACGCTTGGTTCAGCGTTTTGGGCAACAAAGGGCTGTCTGTGATTTTCCGCGTGCTGAAAGACCTTGTGCAGTTCAAAATGAAGTGACCATTGAGCGCAAGCAAGTATTGAGGAAAACTTCGAAACTTCCACCAGGCGACGTTCTCAGCGGTTAGAGATGTCTAGGCGGTCTTTGCAAGGAATTTTAGATATGTTACATCTTCTCCCATATAAGATGCAATTGGTTCACGAGTTAAAACCAAATGATGCACAAGAACGCATTCAATATAGTCGCCGTTAATGTTACTTATGCGCCACCCTTTACAAGAAGTGATATAAAATTGTAGTCCTCAATTTTACAGTTTTCACCTTAAACTGCTTGAATTTCTTGGGGTCTGTGTTGAGTATCTGATTATGGAAAGGAAATAGAATCGCCAGTATGAAATGAAATGTTAAAGTGACCTTTTCTTAAGTTTTTTAATCCCTCTTTATATTACTTGTAGAATTTTTTACCTATTAGTTCTTTACACTGTAATTTTAGGCACTCCATTATGTCCATATCTTATTCAATAATGTTTAATTCGATTCCTTTCGACAGCATTACTCCTCGAAGAGTTAAAAATGCTTAAAATCTCTATCTAGTTTTGAGTAATATTGTTGGACTGAGGCTTGCTTAAGCTGTAGCAATAGATCTCAAATAGATATAACTCATGGCAACAAAAATTTGAATTTGAAATTATGTATTTTAAAAAATCATTTTAAAGAAGTTCAATTTACAATTTGAAATTCCATAAATTATTTTACAATTGGGTTTGAAACCCCATTAGAGATTCATAAACAGAATTGCATGATATGGATGTCAAGAAATTCCAAATAAAAAAGTATATTTTCAAACTATTCGATTTACCATTTTATGTATCGACTATAAATCTAAGCAAATCTATATATTTAAATATTAAAATCTACATATATAAAAATGAATCGTGGTTTGTTCCGATGCTCAAAACTCCAGAACGGCTGGACCACTTTGCGTAAATTTTTTTATATGCGTCTGGGTGGTGCCCGGGATGGTTTAGATTTACAATTCGGTCCAATTGGACAAAGGGGAGTGGTACCTCCCATACAAGCAAAAAATTAAAAATCAATTATTTCTGCTACTGTTTACGGTATTTGAACAAAATTTGGTGCGTAGGTTTGGTGTACATATCTTAAGTGCTACTGCAAATATGGGCGCGATTGGACAATGGGGCGTGGTACCTCCCATACAAACCATAAATTAAATATCCAATATTTCTGCTCCTGTTTACGGTATTTGAACAAAATTTGGTACATCAGTTTGGTGTACACATCTTAAGTGCTGCTGCAAATATGGGCGGGATTTGACAAGGGAGAGTGGTACCTCCTATACAAACCACAAATTAAAAAGCAATTATTTCTGCTCCTGCTAATGAAACATTTCCAATAAAAATAAAATTTGAAGGCAAAGCAACGTTTACCGGGTCGGCTAGTTTAATTATATTTCTTGTAGTCTTTCATTTGATTTTTCATTGTATGTCCATGAAAGAAATACTATTCCTAAAATTGATGCCTACAAATGCATCAATGTTGTTATACTGAACTTCCATTTGTTGGGATGAACCGAATTAGTAATCTATAACTATCGCAATATTGTTAAACAATATATTATGGAGCACCGCCTTTACCTTTCCTGACACTTTAGGCAAGGTTCTTTGCTAAAGTTTTGTTTGAGCTATTTTTCACATGTATTCCAAATTAATAAAATTAATAAAAAATTTTCAAATGACACTCTCGATACTGTGTATAATAACTCTATTGCATATTATAAACTGTTTATTATGCAATAAAGGTCACTTTGCATTTGCAATGTGTCAAAACGTTTTCGTTTCTTAAGTCTTTTGTTTTCCCTTTAGACTATTTACGTGCGATGCTTGCAGTCTTTCATTAAATTTTCTACACATTTGCCGGTCTAATATAGGGTGCATCAATTATCTGTTGATACAAGTGCTAATTATTGTTATTCAGTTATCGCTAACGCTAATTATAATAAACGTAATATGAGATATGAAATACCTGTTTTTATAGATCACACTTCATCGATGCGAAAAATGTATACAGGTGATTTTGTCAGAGAGTTGAAGGTGTTGTGTTTGGTTGTTCTCTCTTTCGTTAGTTTACAATTAAATGCGCAGTATGCTAAACGAAACACTTGGACAACACGGTAACAGATATCTTTTTTCACCAATTTTAGAATATCAATATTTATAGCAAAGGATATGTAGATTATTATAGCTAAGACTGCCTCGTAAAAAAGGTGTTAAGTTTGAAAATAGTGTGTAAAAACCACACACACATACACACACACAATAAATGTTTAATAATGATTGATAGACTCTTTTAGAAAAAAAAAACAAAATTGGTTAACATAATAATTATTTACCTTAGTTGTATAGAGAAATTTGTCGATTTTTTTTTGTTATTAGCTTAACAACTTTTAGAGCTAATAAATAGCAGGATTTTTAAAAATGTTCACGTATTTGTAATTTGTTCATTTCTTTTTGTTCTTTCAGAAAAAACACTATGTGTTGTTTTCGGGTTTTATGTTTAATTTATATATAATTTTTTGTTTCCAATCAAAAATACAAATTGTTTAAGGTTCAAGGTCGTTTAGCTGTTTTGTTGTATTTCTTGCTGTTGACCAAAAAATTCTTTCGGATATATTTCAGTTTGAAACTTGATGGTGTGCTGGTGTTTTATATTTCAATTTCAGTGCAAATTCCCACAGTTAAATATTACATTTGCTTGGAATATTTTTTGCCAAAAACACGCACTTTATTAATATAGTACATCGTATTATCATTCCCTTAATAACAGATCACTTCACCAGCCGAATAATCCAAAAGGTTAAGTAAGTTCCGTAAACAGACAGAAAAAAAAATGAATTCGACATTCACATATCGTTTCGAGTTTGACGGTGTTGTTGAAAAATAGTAGCACCTCGGTTGACTTTGAACACATTCAAAAAAAAAAAAGAAAAAAAAAAACAAAAAGACGTTATGGCGTTAACGTGAAGACGTGTGTTGAGGCGAGGTAGTCAGCCAGCGTGCAAGCGAGCGAGCGATACAAACGATTTGAAATCCGCCCAGTGTAGTCAACACTAAGAATGTGACTAAAACACTGAACTCGAAATCCAAAACATTTTTGCACCGGTCTCTGACACCACCACAAACAATAACAGCAACAACAACATCAGCAACAAAAAAAAAAAACACCAACCTAAGCAAACACACTCGAGCCAACATTTACGCTCACCGTGGAGCGCTTCCACAGGCCAACAAGTGGCTAAAATCATAAAAGAAACATGGCTAATTGTATTAAGGCGGCTGCGCAGTCGCACAATTCTCCTTAATCTCTGCGAGAGTAAATCTCAAATCTCTCAATTCATTCTGGTTGTCAGCAACCACAAAAAAAAAGAAAAATAAAAAACTTTGCCGATAAGTGGCCTACGTTTGTTTTTCTCCGTCAAAACTAAATCGAGACGAGGAGCAGTTAATCTAAAGCAACCAGCCACAAGTAGACAACCATAAAAAAAAACTCAGTCAAACTTGGCTGCTCAGGCTGGCAGTTAGTCAGACAGCCAGTCAGACAGCCTGTCAGGCAGCCAGTCAGTCAGCCAATGATTTAGTCATCCAGTCAGTTAGTCATTCTGTCAGTTTAGCCGAGCTCTCATCAGCATATGCAAACTACGCTTTTGCAAAACGTAATGAAGTGAATTGAGTCTCATTTATTAGTGGCATACATTAGTGACACGATGACAAATCATAAGATATTTGAAAATTATTCAATTTATAATACTATAAAATTATAATAAGAGTTTTAGAAATCACAAATTAAAACAAAGCATCCACATACATTGTCTGAATGTTGTTTCAAAGATGTTACCTATTAATTAAACGACGTATTTAGATGTAGAGTCAGTTCACCCACCCCCATGTATTTGAGAAATAGCCTTAATCAATTATAAATTTTATTAACAATTTTTATAGCAAATTTGCAATTATTTTCCCATATTAGTGTTAGCGCAAGTAAAGTGTGAACCTGGAGTTTAACACTAAGAGAAATAAGGGAATAACTGCTTTAAATCTTAATGGAATTAATAGATTTTGCTACTTTGTTACTTAGATGGTTTACAGATAATATGCGGCTCTTCTTAATTAGAAAAATGGGGGGTGCAAAATATTGAGAGTTTCCCCCTACATTTTCCAGTTCTACAAATCCTTAGCGCTTGTGAAAATCTGACTAAAATGCGTGTGAAGAAAGAGGTGAACAGGCGCGAGATTGAGAAGAAGCCAAAAGTTTGGCCCGGCCAAGGTCTACACTCCTACCACCATGGATTATATTTCATAGTGCGGTGGACGATACACCTACAAATCGCCAGACACCGGGTGGCTGATGAATGTTGTTACCAAAAATTTACCTTTTCCAGTAAAAGTTGGGTGCCCAAAGACAATTCTTTTGCATTAAACGGTCTCCAAACATCTCTTACTTTACGTGAACGATTGATGAATCACATTATCATCACATGAAGGAAATTGTTTCTACATTAAAGGTCTTCGACAAAACATTGTATGGACAATATACAATGATGAATGAATGAATGAAATAATGAAAAATTGCCTAATGCTATCTAGCTGTTAGTTCAAATTTTGGAAATTGTAAATTTTTCTAAATACAGGGTGGCGCAATAGAACGTGCATATTGCATCATCTCTTGCGGGGTAGAAAAGGCGCGGGCGGGGGGCGTCTACATCGTTGGGTTGGCGGGCTCATGGAGTTTTAGTCGCTATGAATCATTTCGACGGGAAGCGTCGCGCATTTTGCGTGCGCGCATTTTACGAGAACTCCCGTTCATATATTGCTACTAGGCGACTATATTGTACTGAATATGGACTACGGCGACTACGAATTAGTGAAGCTCCGAGTGCCAATTTAATTAAAATATGGGTAAAGCGTTTTGAAGAGACCGGTTCAACATTTAAACCACAAGCAAATGGTCGCCGAAGAACATCTAGGACCGAAGACAATGTTGAGAGAGTTATGGAGTCAGTATGGAGGAAATCCACAAATGTCGACTCGCAAGAGATCGTCTGTCTTACAATTATCGCAACGAAGTTTGCAACGAATTTTAACATTGGATCTTAACCTGCATCCACATAAGCTGCAATTAATACAAGAATTGAAAGAGTCTGACTTCATAGCAGGGCTCGCATTTGCTAATGAAATGCTTAATTGATTTTCCAATTTTGACAATATCCTTTCTTTCTCTGACGAAGCTCATTTCCTTATGAATGGGTTCGTAAACCGTCAAAATTGTCATTACTGGAACAGTGAAAATCCCAAAATCAAACACCAGAAACCATTGCATAGTCCTAAAGTGACAGTATGGGCAGCAATCTCTGGCAGAGGAATAATTGGTCCTTTTTTCTTCGAAAATGCGCGGGGCCAAAACGTCACGGTTAATATGTTGTTATATTGTTGAGATATTGGACGGATTTTTGGCTTCAGAAATTGAAAGTTCAAGAATAGTGAATTCCAGGACTTGGTTCCAACAAGATGCAGCTACCTGTCATACATCAAATGACTCCATGGCGGTGGTGAAGCAGTTGTTCCCTGGCAGACTGATTTCGAAAAGAGGTGATATCCCATGACCCCCACGTAGTCCAGACTTGACGCTCCTTGGCTTTTTTTTTTATTGTGGGGATACCTCAAACACAAAGTCTACAGTAATAATCCAAGAAACATCGTTCAGCTCAAGGAGAATATCCGTGGTGAAATGGCAGACATTACACCAGTATTACTGAAGAAAGTTTTCAATAATTTTCGTTTGCGGTTAGAGGAGTGCCGTCGTAGAGAGGGTGACCATTTAGATGATGTGATTTTTAAAAAATAAACTCCACTTATTACTCTACAATGCCTTAGATTTATTTTAACCATACCTTTTGCATTTATTTTTTAATCTATTTTTTTAAATATGCACGTTCTATTGCGCCACCCTGTAGAATATGACAAACCAAATTCCGTTGCCGAGATAAGACTCCAGAAGAAACGTTTTATGTCCGACTTAATCTTGAACGAATTTCTAATCGACTGATAACATTAATAACTAATTTCCGAAATTAAACTCATATATCAGTTGCATTTTAACTGTTTTATTTACCTTAAATTTTAAATTTACATGTGTAAAATGCACAAGACTGAACTTTGCCTCAAATGAAATTTACAGGCTAAGAAATTCTTTCACATTGCTGATATTTTTCTTAATGCTGAAAACACAACGAACGTGAAATGTCAATCATGCATAGCGAATGAATGAATGATGTCATTACGCTTTAAAATTGGCCTCAAGCAAAGAAAGTGTCATATTCTACAGAATTGGCAACGGTTAGGCAGCAGCTGGACGTGGTGACATGTGCGTCAGTTTCTGTGATTCTCACTTAGAGTCACTGGTCATCACCCAAACTCAAATTGTACTACATGAATAATGGAGTTTGTAAGATGGTTGTTCTAAACGCAAGTGAAAAAACTTTCACACCTAAGAAGCTTCTTTGCTAGGAAGTTTCTCATTGTTAAATCATCTAATTGGTATTTATATAATATTCGTCATTTATATATGTAGTAATAAATAATATATAATAACGAGAAATCTGTCAGTAGTTCAGATCAGTGAACTAGACCATATATTCAAAATTATAGATTCACCAAAATCCTTTAGCTCAACAATACAAATTACATTTCATGTCTAAAAACAGCGAGCAGGCGCATTAAATAGCTTTGTATTTCATTATATTTCAACATATTCTATTCCGGCAATTGGTCATATTATTTCCCCATATTTACATTAACTTTGTTCTGACTTAATGGCGGGTACACTGTCACAAATATTGCCACAGTCCTCCCCCATTTATCGTTATATCGAACCTTTTTTGGTGACTTAATCAAGCGACAATTTCTTGTTAACCTCAACGACAATCCTTGAATGTGGGTGTCAATTCTATGGAATTTTATGATATCTAATGTTATTTTTACAATTATTCATAGTAAACTAAGTTAAGAGTAAAAACAGATAGCACTGGAAATAGACTTCACATAGCCACAGTCTCGGCGTTTTATCTCATGTTGTTAAAGTTGGCTTATGAAAACACAACGACGTCATTGGGCTATTAAAAGACTGTTAAACTCATTCGGTTTTATTTACATGTTTTGTGTTTTTTTAGTGTTTTGTTTGATTTTCTGTTATTTGTTGAATTATTTCATTAAGTATTTTAAATGTCATTTAAAAGTGGGCAAACTTAAATAATGGGGACAATTTTATAAAACGGAACGTGAATGCAAAATTAAAATGATTTATACTACAAACTAAAAAGTATTTTTTTTAATGAAAAAGAAAACAAATTTGATAATGAGTAATAATTGGGCAAATACAGGGTGGCAACTAAATGTTGCTATCTAGATATTGCTTAAAAGTGTATAAAAGATATGGTTTCTGTACGATTTCAAAGAAATATTACAATTTTTCTCACATTCACAGCTGTTATTGGCAAATTGCAGCAAAAATTCTATAATAAAATAAGAAACTCAACATTTCGTTATTCTCCAAAATCTCTTAGTTATAGAGCGTCCGAATTTTTCTATTCTTTGCAAACGGGAGTTTTAGAAAACCTCCAAATGTGGATGTACATTCGAATGACAGTTTAGCCAATTCCAACTGCTACCCTCCAGTTGTTAATCGACAAGGATATCACAGGCGTTACCAAACATGAACCTTATCTAAATTCTTTTTTTTTTTTAAATGAATAAAAAAAAATTTATTCAAATGGATTAAAAGTCATTTGAATTTCTTAACGTAGGCAACCTTTATCAGCCACCCTGTATTTAGATTAAAACCAATACATTTTGTCACAGAATGCTTTGTCATAAGCAAAGTTTATTAAGAAGTGGGTTTAAGAAAAAGTGTCTAGAAACTTCTGGATCTTTTACAGAGTAAGTGTTCCAATACAAATACCGAAGACGTCCGCATACATACTCGAGTCCCATCTCGAGATACGGTAGGGAGAATGTAATTACACAAGACATAAATACCATACGTACCATCCAGAAAAACATATATTTTTATGTGAATTATTAGCAGCAGAGCACTTAAATACAGGGTGGCGCACCAATTGCAACACAATAAGGAATTCAAATAACAATCAATGTATTTCATTTGTTTTTTCTATTGCACAGAACATTTAATTTTATTTCGTATAACCAATAAGTTTTTAAGATGATAGACCGTAAATGACCTCCATGCTCGTCCACATATATGCGACACCCGATCAGAAAATTATTCATTCCGAGATCGCCCCAATTATTGTTTTAATGAGCTGCTTTAAATCATTCAAATTCCTTGGTTTCGTTTTGTACACCTCTTGCTTGACACAACCCAATAAAAAAAGTTTAGTGTAAGCAGGTCAGGTGACATTGGGGAACAGAAGGATGTAGAGTTTTTGGACATTAATTTGTTTTGGGAATTTTCGTTGGAGCTCCGCCATAACCGACCTGGCTATATGTGCAGTTGCTCCATCTTGCAAGAACTAAATGTTGTTGAAATAGATACGTCTTCGGCGCAGTTCTGGGTGAAAAAAACTCCTTTAACATCTTTAAATAACAGTCCCAATTAACATTGACATTGTGTTTGTAGCACAATTCGTGTGCCACCTTGTACACTACCCTATGATATGTTTGGTAATTTTTTGTGGTATAGTGATACTTCAACGGGGAAAAAACAATGTGACCGACCGAACGTTAATGTCACAAAGCTTGATATATCATTATTATTAGATTATTTCATAATTATGTTTTTTTATACAAATTAAAGAAATTTCATTCTATACAACAAAATATTCCATACAGTGCTCAGTCATTTTATCCGGACACATATTTCAGCACAAAAATGAAAAATGCATGAAACTTGACAATCTTCTGACCAAAACAAGAGGAACTAAACAGTTCAGGTGGCGATAGATGGTAGGTTTGCCTATTGCGTATATAATATGAGCGTGTTATCCATGATTTTAAAATATACTCGGACTGATTGCAGCTAAGGTAGGCACAAGAATAGAGAGAATGAAAAACGTACTAACCATCGTAGCCCAGAAATAACCCAGCAGCTTAGGAAAACTTGAAACAGAAAAACTTCGACTCGACCTTCTTCGTTTTGAATTTTTTTTTTTTTTGTTGATTGAAATTGCTCAGCGAATGCCATGTGTGCGATGCTGAGATTTTTAGAACGAAAAAAGCTAAAAGGATTCGAAAAGCAGAATAACCTTCATATATCCACTGCCAATTACAACAAACTTTCTAAACTTTTAAGTTCTTTAATTCTGTACCCTGTCTCCATATCTAGTCCCGATTTCTTTATTTCCAAAACACACAGCTAAAAACACCTGAAAACACACAACCAAACACATTATTTGTCTCTAATCTCGATTTCCTTATTTCCAAAAACCACAGCTGAAAACAGCGTGAGGGAAAAATTAAGCTGAATACATGGTAATGCTTCAGCACATTGTTAAGCGTGCTGTTAAAAATCGCATAAAGTCAGTTCGAAATAAGTGTAGCCTATTTACGAATATGAAATAGAATTGTTCCAAATATCCGCAAGCGGCACAAATAGAAAAATTGAGTTCTGTGAAAAAAAAAAAGAAAAATTGCCTGCACCAATACTAAACCCACCAATGTAAAATTGTACCCTTTTCAATGGTTTTCAAATAACTTTCCAATCTATATATATAAAAATGAATCGTGGTTTGTTCCGATGCTTAAAACTCCAGAACGGCTGGACCGCTTTGCATAAATTTTTGTATATGCGTCTGGATGGTGCCCGGGATGGTTTAGATTTACAATTCGGTCCAATTGGACAAAGGGGCGTGGTACCTCCCATACAAACAAAAAATTAAAAATCAATTATTTCTGCTCTTGCTTACGGTATTTGAACAAAATTTGGTGCGTAAGTTTGGTGTACATATCTTAAGTGCTACTGCAAATATGGGCGGGATTGGACAATGGGGCGTGGTACCTCCCATACAAACCATAAATTAAATATCCAATATTTCTGTTCCTGTTTACGGTATTTCAACGAAATTTGGTACATCGGTTTGGTGTACATATCTTAAGTGCTGCTGCAAATATGGGCGGGATTGGATAATGGGGAGTGGTACCTCCTATACAAACCACAAATTAAAAAGCAATTATTTCTGCTCCTGCTAACGGTATTTAAACAGAATTTTGTTTAACATTGAAACATTTCCAATAAAAATAAAATTTGAAGGCAAAGCAACGTTTGCCGGGTCGGCTAGTAAAGTAATAATAATAGAGAGACATGAAAATTAAGTCAGCAATAACATGTATAAGAAGAGGAAATTTTCAATACCATGCCTTGGGCCAAGTACCATAAGCGGCAAAATTGGCACATCTGGGGAAAAAACTTGCCCACATAATCGCTAAATCTAATTGTGGAAAAATTAGATTTTCTCAATTCTATCGAAAAATGCTGAAAAATTATTATTATGGTTGCCATTTCATTGGAAAAACTAGCAAAGTCAATTTGGTATAGACGCTTATTTCTCACGCGACGTGTTGGCACGATTCTTTATTCTGTAGTCCGCTCTAAAGGCTGTATAGTTTTGGCCCGGACGAACTTTTAGCTATTTCGACTAACCAAATTAGATTTTATTAATTGTAACAGTTGTTATGTTCATCAGAAATTGATTAAATTTTCAACATTTAGTTTAATTGGATTAACTTAAGAGACATGCATTGTCGAATGGATTTACTCCCTAATATAGCTCTCATACAGTTGGTCTGCCCAAGCTTGATTAAATCGCCTCCGTGAGTCAAATTTTTCATCAGAATTTCACCAAAATGTGCAAATTGACATTGATTATCGGATCAGTTAAAAAAAATCATATGTTTGTTATAAGTTTTGATATAGCCTCCATTAAAATAGTTGACATAAGCTTGACTTTGTTCGCTCCACGAAAACCAACGTTTTCATAGAAGTTTGATTAAACTTTCCGTTAGTCGTATGAAATACAAAGCTTGCAAATTGATTATGTCGGTACATTTTGCAATGAATCCCCCCCCCCCCCCAGAAAATAGACGATTTAAGGAATATTTTTAATTTCTTGAAACTCCTAATAATTGGTCCCAACCAAGCTTGGATTTATTGCTTGTAACAGGTTCTGATATCATTGGATATGGCGTTATAAAAAGCAGCTATATTCCTAAAGGGTGATTTTTTAAATCGTAGTTTTTTTTTTTAAATCGAATACAACACTCAAATTTGCATCATATATTAAAATTTTTTATTGGTATCGATAAATTGGTCTTTGTCATTAAACTTTTAAAGACGGAAGGTCAAATTTTTCGTCACTTTTCGAGCATTTCGGAGTGTATTCCACGAATAACGCGTCTTATGTTATCCTGTAAGGCTTCAATAGTGTTCGGCTTATCCACATAGACTAACGACTTGACATAACCCCACAAGAAATAATCAAGAGGCGTTAAATCGCAAGATCTTGGAGGCCAACTCATAGAGCCAAAGCGAGAGATAAGCTGCTCACCGAATTCACCCCTCAACATATTCATTGTTTCATAAGCAGCGTGGCATATTGCATCGCCCTGATGAAATCACATGTCAACCAAGTTCAACTTAGCCAATTGGGCTCCTTGTGGCCAATCGCTGAGAACGGCGATGAATTGGCATTTCACGATCGCCATTAATACTGGTCGCTACGACTGCAATATTTTCTTCGAAGGTTTTATGTCCAGTAAAGTAAATTTGGTGCGAAATTTGGAGATAACAGCACGAATTGTTGATTCAGCAGGTCGATTATGACGATCATAGAATGATCGTATCAAACGATGCACATTTGTCACAGAGCATAAATTTTGATAATAAATTTCAACGATTTGCAACCGTTGCTCGTTTGTTAGTCTTTCTATGATGAAAAATGCCATAGTATACTGTACACTTTTCATTTTGCCAGATGACGTTTGGACGCCATTACCAACCAGTGCTGCCAACCTGAAGAACTTAAATCTTAAAAAAATCACCCTACATAACAATATAGTGACAACACAACAGATGGTGAGAAAATTCCTTTTGCTTAAGACAGCTGATGTTCTTTGCGGTGTTCTAAGTAATTGAATATAAAATGTTTCAGAATTCAGAATTATAACTTTATCAAAGAAATTTTCAAAAATATTTCTATGCACAACCACATGGCGATTTACAAAATACCAACATGGCCAATAAATAAAACGATAAAAGGCCCACAACAAACTTTGTTGTTACGTTTCAATTGTAAGCACGAAATAAATGTTTAAAATTCCCTTCAGAAACACAGAACAAAACTTTGAATCAAATGGTTTTTAATAAAATGTCTATCATATAAGCAATTTTGTGAATTTTTTTTCTTTAGCCAAAATAGATGGTCTTGTATTATAGCGAACTCCCTGGTTAATGTCGTCGGCCTCCTCCTTAAGAATGCCTTCGTATGCAAAGCCTCTCTTTGGTCTCCCCCGCCTTCTCCCTTCAGCCAAGCTGTTTGAATTGGTTTGTAAATAACACTATTTGCATATAAATCAATTTTTTTTTGGTTGGATTTTTGTTTTTTATTCATTTTTCTTCTTTCGGTTCTTTTGTATATATTTTTGGTAAATTGAGTCATTCTTAAAATTTCGCTTTTCTTAAATTGTTTACGATTTTATGGTCATTGCTATTGTTGACCATAATATTTTCGAAGTTTTTTTTTTTTTTTTTGGTTACTCTGTTTGAAATTTGGGTTAAACTGTGCTATTTTTGGTATGGGTCAACATTTAGTCACTCTAGAGAGATATTTTCTTAACCAAGACATGCTGGGGTGGAAGAAGATAAGGGAGGAGGGAAGAGGAAACAGAGGTTTTCATTCAAAATTTGAAAATTGCTTAATTTGGAGGCATCACAATGAGCGGAATTTGGGGTAGAAGGCTGGGCAAATTTTGTATTGTTTGCCTTTGAACAAATATGAAATTGACAGCTAGAATTAAGTTTACAGGCTGACGTTGGTTGTTGATTTTACAAAGAACACACAAACATCCGTTTAATGGTTTGGTTAAGAAAGTGGAAACGCAATAGTTGTGTAGTGGAAATTCAAGAAATTGTAAATTCAAATTACCTTAATGATCAGTCAGGTTTGACCAGTATTCATTCTGCATAAAGAACATTAAAAACGTAGTAATAGTAGTAATTTACATACAACAAGGTCATGTTTGTAATAGTTTATTGAAGGGCTTTTAAGTCTTTATTCAATCATGAGCTAATCCATGCCAAAGAGGACATATAAATCTCAATATAGCAAATTTTTTAAAATAAATTTGCAACCTTGCTGGTCCTAATTTAGGAGTTTTATTTAAATCGTCATTTAATCATGCCAAGGAGGACGTACAAATCTAAATACAGAAAATTTTTTAAAAGAACTTTTGGACCTTGCTGGTCAAAATTTAGCAATTTTATTTAAATCTTTATGCAATCATGAGCTAATCCATGCCAATGAGGACATACAAATCTGACTATGGCAAATTTTTCAAAAGGACTTTAGAACCCTGCTGGTCCCAATTTATCAATTTTATTGAAACTTTTATTCAATCACGAGCTTATCCATGCCAAAGAGGACACACAAATCTGACTAAAGCAAATTTGTTGAAAGAACTTTAGGACCTTGCTGTACTTTAAACATTTTGAAATTTGGTTTTGGGTGAAATCGCGAAACTTTTACACAAAATATAAGGATTTTAAGACGATTCTCTGGTATAATGATGATTTTTTTCTAGTATTATAACACAATTTTTTTATTACGTATTGTTTTAGTCCAAATTTGAGATGCTTTTCGATTTGTAACCCATCTAGTTTGTGATTTTCATCGTATGCGATTTTTGAAACTCAATATCCCTGTAATATTAACAAATTTTTGAAACTTTTACAAAGTGAAGTGGTATATTAAAGAGCAATATAACCAGAATATCTCACCTCATCGGCTTCCGGCTATCAGCAAGTTACAAAATCTATTATTATGAGAAGTGAAACTTCCATCTTTGATTATGAATCGGAACCTGCCGTCCAATCGAGTTAATATTTAGTCAAAGGTTTGCTAAATCGGCCAATTTTCACTTGCAATTTGCATTCGCAGTACCAAATGCCAGATGCGAGTTCAATTTTAAAAAATACTGGGCAATTAAATGAAAAATACGAATCAAGGAATATATAATTTAAACAAGGAGATTTGAATAGGAGATACTAGAGAATACTTGGTCATCACATCGATATTTTAATGTTTTGCGCAGTATTATTACGCAACATAATTGACGAGAATTAACTTCAGGCTACGAATCATGGATTGCGGTGTAGAATCAAATTTCGAAAAGCACTTAACTTGCATGAGAAGTACCAGAATTGACGTGGCAACGCCGCCCGTTTCCGTTCTCAGAACACTGATTCGGCCCATGGAATCAATTGGAAGATATAGAGGTAAGAACATACTTATGAGAATCGATCATTCGTAGGCGTGGTGTCAGAAGAGGTGGCTGCTTCACAATTTTTATCTGAACATAGAGTTCGAAACGCATGATGTAATGCAAAATCGGCCCAAGGAATCGATTGAAATATATATGAATAATATATATAAGAACATATGTAGAAGTTAAATCGGTCATTCGTATGGTTGGTGTCAGAAGGAATGGAATGGAAGGAATGGCTTGACAATTTTTATTTGATATAAAAATATAAACTACTACAGCCAACTAATTACAAACTTCATAGAATTGATTGAATTTCCAAAAAATTAGTCAATTTGTATGGCAGGTACCAGAATGGGCACGAATACTTCTTCTTCTTCTTAGGTAGCGACTGGAATAGACATCCATGTCTATTATACGCTGCCCGTAGAAAATTATTCCAAACGCTTCGATCTTCTACGCTTCTCATCCAATTCGTCCCGCCAAGTCTCGATAGTACTTCAAAAGACTGATCCTTCCAACAGAGTTTTGGTCGCCCTCTTCTGCGCCGTCCATCGAGTTCGTTGTCGAAAACTTTCCGTGCCGGAGCATTTGGGTCCATCCAAACAACATGACCTAGCCAACGTAATCGCTGTATATTAATGCGTTTGACCACGCCGATGTCACCACATAGCTCATACAGCTCATTGTTCATGCGACGCTGATACTCTCCGTCAACGATGATGGGTCCATATATTTTCCAAAGTATTTTCCTCTCGAAAACTGCCAGTACTGATTCATCCGTTTGCGTCATAACCTAGGATTCTGCGCCATATAACCAGACAGGTAGAACCAACGTCTGGTATAGTCGGATTTTTGTTTGTCGAGAGAGGGCTTTATCATTGAATCGCTTGTTTAGCCTGTAGTAACATCTGTTAGCAAGCAATACTCGACTCTTTATCTCCATGCTGACACCATTCGTTTTGTTTACAGCGGAACCGAGGTAGATGAATATTTCCACAACTTTAAAATTATAGTTCGTTGAAACCAATAACTTTGTTTTGTCCTCGTTTACCACCAGAGACATTTTCGCTGTTTCCTTCCCGATGCTTGAGAAGGCTGCGGTAACATCTCGCAGTTTCGATCAATAATATCTATCTATCATCTGCATATGCGAGTAACATATGGCTTTTGTTAAAGATGGTACCAGTCGTGCAAACTGCAGCTTTCCTCATAATTCAACAGTATGTTGAAGAGGTTGCACGATAGACTGTCACCCTGCCTAACTCCTGGTTTGGTGTAAAAAGGCTTGCCTAGATCTTTGCCTACCATTACTGAAAATTTCGTGTCAGTCAGCATAATCCTACAAAGACGTATAAGCTTCGTGGGAATTCCAAATTTGGACAGTTTTTGCCGTATCGGACTATCGAAGGCAGCTTTATAATCGACGAAAAGATGGTACGTTCGATCTGTTTTTCTTGGGTCTTCTCCAAAATTTGTCGCAGTGTGAATATCTGGTCAGTTGTTGATGTACAAGGTCTAAAGCCACACTGATAAGGTCCAATCAGGTCAGTTAGAAACGGCTTTAATCATTCACATATCACACTCGACAGGACCGACATAGCCCATTTACAATCCCTGGCCAAGATCTGGGAAAATAGTAAGCTGTATGAAGAAAATATTAGCTGCAAACAGTTTCTTAAGGATTTACGGCAGTTATCGTAACCACCATTCAACTAGTCAAACGAGCATTGACCCGTGGACTTAAAAAAAAGTCATGAAACGCATTAGGTGAATAGATCCTTATTACTTTAAACGCTTTCTTTTTGGTGTTACACTTTTCAACATCAATATCAATATCAAAGAGCATATACCTCCATTCGTCATGGTGAATGAATGAATGCAATTTATTCTGTATATAAAGCAAAGTTGCAATGTTTTCAAAGTATTTTGCGAAACTAGCAAGCGGCTACTAATAAAATAATATGAAAAAAATATTGTAAATTTGTCCCAATAGAATTCCTGGCATAAGAAATTTTGGATGGACTGCAAAAAATTTGTCATTACGATTCCATATTGAATGGTCATAAGTAGTAGTTGGACAAATACACACAATAAATATTGTTGCTTCCAGATTATGTAAAACGAATCCGAATTATTTGTTTATGCTGGCATAAATTAAGATATCATGTAAAAATTTCTTCAAAGGCCAGCAATTATAATGTTTTCTTCAACTTACATACGTCTATAGCAGAAGATGACTTTCAAAATTGTTCAACGTCTGAAAATGTTTAAGAAACCAATATCAATTTCTGCATGGAGTGACTCATATTAAGGCTACAGACTTTCATAACAGTTACTACCTCATACCCAACCCCCTCAACTTCCTTTTGAAAATCTAAATCAATCCCCAAAATTACACATACTCGTATGTACAGAGCAACACCCAAACATGTCCACTTTGCTATCAGTAAAAATTTCAATTTAATTTCTAAGCTTTTCCGCCTATCTCTCCTGTACTTCACACTATGACTGAAATATGTCTTTATTACAAAATGCTAATGTCACTCTGATGCCTACGACAAACATCTGTATTCTATCTAGCGCTTATATGAATGCATGAAATCCAGTTTCAATTGAGAGGCAAAACTTACAGGAAACCTGTTGCAGCTTAAATTGTGCATATCTGCTTTGGTTTAAAAGCGATAGAAGAATACTGAAATTGTGAACAATCGCAGCAGCCGCAATCACAAAAAGAGATTTCAAATGCAAATAAATTGTGAAAAGCCGAGAGTGCAATTTTTATTTACATTTATGCTGTTGTCTTTGCGCAAGTGTTGAAGTTGCAACAGTTACGCGCATAAAAGGCAGACAGTACGGCGGACGGACAGATCACAGAGTGGGGTATACGGATGGAAAGAAGCCGGGACGCAAGCAGACACATGTTCGTAGCTTTAGATCGCTCCATTGGTCATGGTATAACTGGAGTAGTTCACTAGGGTTGAAAGCCAATTCGCGAGAGCTATAAAGAAACACCTACTGGTTTTGGCAATTGTTAGTTGGCTGAAAAGCGAACAAATGGCTTTTGGGAAAAAGATCCAGAAATAAGTAAAATTTGGAGAAAACGGTGAATTGGTTCGTTATCGAAATCGCATTGAAAGAAGAAGCGAGCAATACAGTCTTCTCTATGGGCGGATGATTTCGGCTCCTAACCAAAAATACACAAAACGACATTCTTTTCTGGACATCCTTTTGGATACTTAATTTCTTACAGACTAAAACTAAGTAAAGAAAAGTTTTCCAGCAATTTTTTAAATTTAAGTAACTTACAGAAAATTGGTGTGACGAATTGGAGGAGTAGCGCAGAAGATCGAAGCTGTTGGAATTATTTTCTACGGGCGGCGTATAATATATAAGGATGCGGATAAGGCAACCTTATCTATCGCCATCTAAGAAGAAGAAGAACTTACAGAAAATGCCAATATCGTGCTTGAAGCATGCCTTACCTCACTCCGCCAGAGACCAATCAACATGCTCATTCTTACCACAGGCGTGGAAAATTAAACATTTGAAATTGTCCCGTCCAAGCTAAAATATTGAAACTAATTAGATTCAAAATATCCTAATAATTAATGCATTCGCGAACGATTTTTTGAAAAGACAAAACTTTTTTAAAGATAAACAAGCAGATAAGCTTACAGAGAGATTCATTAGCATATAAAAGGGATATAAAATTCAATGATAATCTTTTAGATTCTTTCTTTCTTTTCTACTAATTAGAACAAACAAATACAGCATATATTCTGTCTGAAAAAAGTTAGATGTAATTGATCATTTAAGAAGTCTGCTTAAAGGGATTGGTAATACTCTTTTTGTCTTTACATTGGCACAATTGTCTTTTATACCGATGCGAAATTTGAGCGGGATTTGTCATTTAGTTGATTTCCAATCTTCCAACTTGCCATCTCAGCGACTTTAATAATGGATGTGAATGGTGGCTATCGAATTTATCTCAACTTTTGTATTGGACAGTTTTGTATTGAACAAATTTGTCTCAATCAAATCAAAAAAAAAAAAAAAAAAAAAAAAAAAAAAAAAAAAAAAAAAAAAAA